>JAJNBT010298041.1:0-14601 GCA_028455955.1 Notopais sp. p TS-2021 | reverse complement strand
TTTGTCTCCTGAAGATGAGTGAACTTCACTCGAAACGTCGAAAATAAAGGAAAAAAGATGTTCTTCGTCTATTTATTCCTAATCAAAATTAGACTACGGCTCCTTAGGAGCGACCCTATTAATAATATATATGCACATGTTTATATAAAAAAGTAAAATGGCAATTTAGAAGATAATTGTGATAAATACATAGACGGTACTATATAATTTATGAATTTGTTAATATTTTATTTCTGCCTAAATTAATATCAGTATGTAATGACTTACTCTGATGATATCGGGATATTGCTTGAATGGTTTCCCGCAGGGAGCGTAATAAATAACTTCTCCTCGGACGCCCGATTGAGTGATTCCTCTCATCGTGGTTTCGCGATGCCACCCATTCCTCAAAGGCACCCGAAGAGCCTCTTCGTCAGTAATCATCTTTCGTTTCTTATTCGGAGGAGCTAGAAAAACACTCAATTAACGGCGGAATTCCATTGAAAATAGAAAAGAAACTTGCGTTAAATTTGACTTACATCCGTAAGAAGCGAAATCTGATGAGTCTCGTTTAAGCCAGGGAGAAACGTAGTTATTAAGATCTTCATCCATAGACGAAATGGACGTAGAGTCGTCAGAATCAGTATCGCTTAGTTCGGACATCATCGAAGAGGATTTCGAAAGAGGCCTTCTCAGAACTAAATCGACAATACTGTTGGTCTCGTATGGCTGGTTAGCTGAAATCGCAGTTATTTGCACCTGAAACAAGATAATATAATTTATCGATAGAGCTTAATTTAATTTTTAGATAACAGATATAGATTTGTTTGGGAAATATTTTAATCTATTAAAACATTAGCTTACCCGGTTATCAATTTCCTTGGGTGTTGACCGATTAGAGACTGAAGAAGCCGGTTGCACAGTAACACTAGGACTAAGATGCTGAGCTACATCATTGGAGGAGGAAGAAGTGGTGGAAATGCTGATGGAGGGCGGCAGATTCAAAAGAGGAGATACGGAGGGCAAATTTAAAAGAGGAGATGCGGAGGTTGATGACGATGATTGGGGGAAAATGGGGATCAACGAAGGAGGGAGAGATTGAGTGGCGGATGATGTGGCGGTGGTGAGTGACAAGGGAGGAGAAGTAGTGACTGGGGTGGCGGATGCAACCGAGGTATTGGGTAGGGGGAGTTGTGGCTTGATGCCCACTGCCCTGCAGTGCTCGAGCAAGGATGCCACCGTATTCTTTTTGGGCTTAGAGACTCCTCGACCCAAATGCCGCGCTCGCTCTTGGGCATCTTCCATCTGAAAACAAAAGTATCCATTAATACTGAAATTAAAAAAGGTTTTCACCTTTATATATATATAATTATATATACACTATAATTAGAAAGACTGAAAATACGGAGCTACTTACTCGTTTCTTCTTCTCTTCGCGTTTCTTGGAATCAGCAGCCAATAATTGCCTCTGAAGAGCTTCCTGCATCTAAAACAAACACTTGAAATAAACACATATCCACGCAGGAATTTAATAGGAAAAAAGTGGATGCAATATTTACCGAAGCCAAAACATCGCTGTGTTCTCCTCCGTGGTGTCCGTAAAGGTTTTGTAATACTTCAAGAGTGGGTCCCATATCTGGCATTAGTCCCATTCCGAGTCCCAAACTCTGAGAATAATCGAATGGACTCACGGGTTGTTGCTGTTTCAACAAACTCAAGAGATCAGCATGACGAGAGGACTCTTTCGACGAGGAGTCACGTTTATCTAAAAAAAAGGACATTTTTGATATCTAAAATCTTTAGAAAAGTCAATACTAACAATTAATCAGAACCTGGAGACCTTTTTCTGTCTTTAAGACTTACCGAGGGTGCTATTACTACTGGTGGTCTTGAGAGATAAATTAAGAGGGGCGTCATCGGCGATCGATGAAGAAGGGTTTCCGCAGGGTTCGATGGACACATTGGCCACCTCATCTTTCCAGGACGAATGGATGCCGTTCGTGAGGCCCTTAGTGTCATTTCTCGACTTGAGACTAGATGAAAGGGTGGCCTTGGAATGGAGCGAAGGAGCAACCACGCTCATTTGAGCCGCTAAAACATTGGAGAGATCACGGGCGGCAACTTCTTTTTTAATTGCTGATAAAGTCATGGAATTGCTTCTTTCTCCACCCAAACTTGGCGAAATAGGAATGATCTCGAGCTCTTTACTGCGCAGTTTCTTCGGAATGGAAGATGAACTTTTTGTTCGATTCAACTGAGAAATAAACAACCATTAATACATTCGCTCATTTGAACGAGTCCTATTTTCGTGTGAACAATTCGATAATTATTTTACCTCTGAGGAATGAGAAGGCGTTCGCGAAGAAATCTTGTGCGCTGAAGGTAGTTTGTCGGCCATTAGACTGGCAATGCCGTAGGACAAAGATCCTGAAGCACCCGAACCTAAATCTGAACGTACGGATATGCCACTTTCCAAACTGGCCGGAGAACTAGAATAAAAACACAAATTTCAATCAATAAAGAAACTAAAGTAGAAAATAGAAATCAATCATTCTAGTTTACGCATAAAATAATTACTGCCGATGGTGATGAGAAGACGACCCAGGAGAAGCCATTCTCGAGGAGGAGGAGGAAGAGAGTCTATTTTCGAGACTCGCCAGGGACGAGGAGGTCGAGCTTCGAGAACCGGTCGCGTGTATATCACGATTCCGATTGTGACTAGAACGATTGCTGATCCCCGAACTGGGTATCGAACCCGGTCTAGAACTATTCTTCAAAGTTGTACTACTACCGCTACTCGAACTGCCATTGCTGCTAGTACGGCTAGTTGTAGCTGCTGATGATTTGCTCGTGGAAAGGGCTGCTGACATTGCTGCTGCTGATAAACACATTTATACAATGATAATAGTATCGCTCAGAAAATATATTCCAATTAATGACTATTAATAGGTACCGTACCGTATCTAATATTTATGATATCATTAAATTTGTAGTTACCATGTTGTGCTTGAAGTAATTCTAGATTCATAAGGTGTTCAGGATGCAATCCTGGATAACCAGCACCAAGACCACCTCCTTGAAGTCTCGATAGTAGCTCCATTTGTTGTAGATTGGCTAAATTCCACCAAGCTGAAATAAATAATTTACTTTGAAATAGGTGTCAATACTTCATCAATATTCATTTTGTGCGAATAGATTACATTCAGTTTATTTAACAGTAAGTTTCATGTGGATAGTACCACCTGGCACCTACCTGCCGAAGGTCCTAAACTAGCTAAAGCTGCCGCTTGCGCTTGTTGTGCCTGCTGAGCTTGTTGAGCCGCAGCTATATTTGCAGCGAGTCCGGCTGCTGATGACACCGGTGGGTAACCCGGGGGCAATCCACCCATGTTGCCTAAGCCTCCCATAGCTGCCGCAGCCGCTGCAGCACTATAAGCATTGTGACCTCCACCACCACCTCCGCTGAACATGTTTGCTGCTAATAAAAATATTAGAGTTAAATTAAAGTAAACGACTCATTAAAATTACAAGTTTTCCATTTTCTAGTGAACAAAATCATCGAAATATAAACCTAATTTCATTATATATCTACTTCAAAAAAGCTAGTTTATAAATACTCTACTTCCTTAAATCGAAATACGGCAGTAATAGAATTTAGAACCAGTTATCACTCTTTTGTATTTTAAAATCGTATGCATATTCATATTTAGCTACATAAAAATGAGGCAGGTGCTATTATGCGCAATTTAAATTAATTACATTTTTTTTTCTTTTAATAATTGAGAATTCCATAGGGTTCTATGCCCTAAGTATATTTATATTTGTAGAATAGATAAGCCACTATCAGTATATTATACTCTTGTACTTCTACAAAATCACTAATTTTTACAGTTATAAAAATGCTGGAAGCGTTGGAATGTTTATCGAAATAAAACGAATTATGCCATATAGCTCCGTATGGAAAGTGCAAATCCTGTTTGATAAATTGATAAGTTCCAAAATATTGCACAAATTAAAATAAATTGTTGTGTTCATCGAGCCATTGCAATTAGCGAGCAGAAGAAGTAAAAGCTCGCTCAAGACCAAATATAATGAATCATTACCGCACACAACATTGATCAGTTTTCAAATGTTTCTCCTACGGTATCGATTAGAATAGATTTGGTGTAGCAATCTACGGTACTTTGAATCGACGATATTTATAGGTATTGAATCTACACATCAGGTCTGAAATTAGATAACGCGCCATATTTTGTACGATAAATGTAATGACGAGACGGTATATGAAGTAAAGTATCCATTGTTACTGTATTTCTATATAAATCAATTACTCAGAAACGTCAGTACCGGTACTGCTATTCTCCGAGCATTCTTTAGCTATATTAATAAGATATATATTACCAGTACCGTAGTTAATTTAATGCAAACACTAAAAGGCTGTTATAAAGAAACAAACTAGCTATTTCGGATTAGTCCTGACACAATACTAAATTGAGGCCCATAGGAAGCAATATGTTCAACTGAGCCATCAACTCGGCAAAACTACGGTGAGAATATTAAGTTGTACCTAACTAAATATTTCTCTAATTGATCAGAGTGATATTTAAATACGCCAGTAGATCCTACAAAATACAAACTTCCAATACTTATTATTTACTGTCTTATAAAAACAAAGTAAAAGGAATGAACGAAAACTGAGTTTCCAAAGAAATTAGAAACACAAAAAAAATATTCATCAATACCGGTATATATACAGCAATTAATATATTAATTTGTCCCAATAAAACAGTATGGGTGAATAATAAATGGTTTATACAATACGATACGGTATTGTAAAACTGAAAATGGAATTTCATAAATAAATAAGTACGAGCTATATAATCTATCTATCAATTGAGTGAATGTTGTCGTAAGAACATTTAAGCTTATAAGCAGTTCAAAGCAAAAATATTTTTTGGTAAAATTCTTAACGTGTAGAAAGTTTTATTACAATTTTAAAATTACCGGTAACAAAACTAATAAAAATACAAATAGATTCCTGTTTTCACTTAAATATTAATTACAGATACGATATATATACCGGTACCGTACGTGAATGGGACGTTTGAAAAAAAAAATTTAAGTGTTAATGGCTTCTAAATAATTTGGGTTAGAAGCGAAATGGCTCCTAGATTTAAGAATTTATACTATCTTTGTGTGTGAGCCAATGACTACTATCCTATCTATGGATCACTTCAACAACAAAACCCCTCAGTAGTTTTCACTTCAAAAACAGGTCCCCAATGAAGGGCGGTTAGTTTAGGTCCTAATCTTCATTGGGGGCTTGATCTTAGAACTGAAAATAGGTGAAGACCTCTGTCTGTAAATGGTCCCTATCTTGTAAAATGTACAAAGAAATGGACGCATAATTGTTTAGATGCAAATAAAAATAAGAGGCCCTTACTGGCCTACTTGACAATTTATATTCGCTCTTATTCAGATGATCACACTTTTTATTTCTTTAAGAAACTCAAACGAGCTGCTGCATCAATAGAAAATCAATTAAATAAAGAGTACGGACATAACAATAAAATAAACAGTGACAATTTAAAAACAAGATACTCCACTAAAAATAAATGAACCAACAAACTACAATTTTATCGTCCGAATTTTATACTCAAATAACAGTAAGAAAATACATGTAGATACTAAATTGATTTAAACTAACTTTGATATGTACCGTACCAGTCTCTTTAATAAGCATATACGGTAATTAATCATTTCATCATATACGGTAATGGTCGATTCATGCCACATTGCGAGAAACAATTATATATGTGCCATAATACCATATTGTATTCACGGCAGTATAAAAGCCTAGAAGACAGGCAAATTTATATTTTTTTCATTATAATTATAAATCTAGACAGTGATTTAATATTAATAAAATAAAACTAGTAGAATAATATCGTGCGAATATACTCCACAATAAATCTATCTACATTTAACACCGAACAAAGGGAATAGATTCGTACATGAATTTTATCGTCCAAAACCTCAGAATAATAAGTAACTGTCCAGTACTACCATACCATATCCACCAGTTACGAAACTACACATTTATAATCTGCAATTTACGAACATACGGTACTGTTCTGTTAGCATAGTGGCTCCCATTCAAAGAATGTCTATATATATAAAGAAATAACTAATGATTATGGGAGAAAAGAATAGCACTACACGTCACACAATTAGAAAAGCAGAATAAAATTTCCAAGGACAAGATTGCAAACTATACTCACATAATAAAGATTGTTCCTGTTGTAACCAGGGAGCTTTTTGGAAAAAGGAACAATAACTATTAATACAAACAGAACTGCCTACAATATGTGATCACCGGCACGGTACATTACTACATACCAATGCGCTACTGTATCAATTAATGGTAATGTATATTTAATATTGAATGGTATAAATTCACTCAATACAAAGTATATAGTAGTTGCTATCGTTACGTTGTATTAAATTATTAAACGGATGATTTACTGTACAAACATTGCATAGAAATTAATCAATCTACACAGAATTATGTATAGCTGTATAGTGTATATACGAATCGATGTAAAATAAGAAAAAACATTTTTTATTCATTGTGCAATTGTCGGAATACGTTTTTGTTGAATTTAATAATGCAATTTCAGTGACCGAAACGAAACATTCTAATATATAATTAAGAAATTTAATTAATTAGTCCCATAAATACATAAAATAACGTTATTATGCGGAGGTACAACTGCCAATTTTCAATACCGGTGTTACGTGTGGAAAGAAACTAGAAGAATTAAATAAAGTGCTAAAAAGTCATTTGCCACGCCTACAAAATAAATAAATTCACAACAAAAACGAAATGAAAGTTTGCTCATAAAATTATTCCTACGAATTTCTCTACCAATCATCGATTATGTTTCGAGAATTGAGTGAGCCCTGAGACTCTCTTGGCGAATGGAAACAAGAAACAAAACTACATTACGATCGATTTTGGTGAATAAAATAAACAACCCTTATTAATTATTCGGAAAAAAATCAATTCTTATTCTATGGCGAGACAACTTTTAAAGAAATTGATGTGTTTCTTTTTTATTTATTTAGTATGAAAACAAATTTATGTTGCCGGCGGTATTTTAAATAAATAAATGTATTCTCGAATACCTACTTTAAAGTATTAAAGTAAGCATGTTTGGTTCATTGACAACATGCTAAGTCATTTGATCTATAACGGTGAAGCATAAAATGAGATTAGATAACAATGGTTCCTTTGTTTGTCTCTACATCATGTACAAAGAGCGTAGCTTCTCTACAAATTAATTATTATAAGCTTCGAAATGAATAACGCACTTTTTATTGGTTCTTAAATAATTATAAAATAGCATTATCCAATCAGTGATCTTGAACCGCGAATAGTTTTAATTAAACAATCACCAACCACCACTACAAACGTGAGGTAAAACAACATCACAAATAGTCGAAATATTGAATTGACGACTGTCGAGAGATTAGTCAAACTCATTTGAATAGAATCAACTTCGTCAATGCCGTTGATCACTTTTAGTCATTAAATCCAATTTCGCAATAATTTGGTAAAACATTTAGCACAGGAAACGTTTCTTTGACGTAAAATACTTCAGTTTCCATTGTCGACGGCAAAGCGATTAATTAGAAATATATAGTAGAATAAATTGCTGCTGCCTCTCTCTCTCTCGACTCGAAACTTGATTAAAACCACAGAAGCAAATGCTAAATTAATAACAACCTTACAGTCTACAGACAATAAAACTTTTTAATTATAAAACTCACCATAAAGTGCATCTACAGCGGACGCTAAATCTAATCTTTGAGGTAATCCTGATCCTCTACTCTTGTCCCCTCTGTCAGCATCACGACTTTTGTCCATTCTGAAATGATGACAACTTATTTTCAGTACCGGTACCGTAGCCTCATTATCATATTATTATTAACACTTTAATAAGAGGTTCGTTTTATAAATATTGACGAATAGAGACAGCCAGAACGGTAGTGATGCTTACACAGACTCTTGTCTATTAATTATCGATTAGGCCTAGAGCTAGACAATAAATTCAAACAAACGTCTTCCCAAAAACGGAGAGGAGGAGAGATGAATTTACAGTTTACACATATGACCGTATTAAAAAGAAATTTTCATTCCTTATCTAGATATTTATTTCTAGAACGTATAGGAGAATTGTTACGATACTTACCTCTCTCTTTCTTATGCTAATATCACAGTTAGATTCTTATAAATAAGCAACGTATCACGTGGTCCTGAAATAAGAAAACACATCAATAGTTTTTACGCATAAATAATTAGTTAAGACCTAAGGGTAACAAATGTAGGTGTACTATGACTTTATATATTATAAGGAATTGTTTACATATGGTCGAGCTCATAATAAGACTTGGCAGTTCACGTACATAAGCTAGAGACTACAAAACTACATAGCAATTTTAAAAACTATTTATTACATAGTATACCATTTAATTATAGCGTAGGTTCGGGTTAAGAATTAAAATTACACAATAAGTAAATACAATGTAGGTCAGTCTTAGATCATTGGACACATTGTATGATTGTACTTAGGGAGACGTATAACAACCGTTAGACCTAAATTAAAACAATGCACGTCAAGTGCATCAAATCTAACAGCAGCTTATTTATAATGTACATGTGGCAAAATCTACCTAGTAAAATTGACAACACAAACGATTATTTTCACCTGGTATCCACAATACAGGTCGATTAAACAAACTAAACGAGTCATAAAATAAAAGATATTGTAAACAAATAAGTCATCGTGCTCTCTCTCTCTTAATATCTGTACTGCATAACTCTCCCTAATGAATACGTACCGCGGCGTAGAATCAGGAGCTATAGAACATACTACGGTACTATATATATGCTTGTCACGATAACTAGCCTATTTGAGACGAGCTTTCTCTCTTACGTACGGTACTGTACGCCATTATAGGTAATTCTCGAAACGCGAAGAGCAAAAAGACAAAAGGCACGTATATTTGTGTCTTATTGCTCGATGCACACACAAATCTAACCTCCCCATTTCTTCAAACCCTCCCGCTAGCTGCTCTATTCAATATTGCCTCCAACTCTGAAATCTCCCCATCCACCCCACTCTTTTATCTTGTATATTGATTTCTAAGACTTTTTTTAACACTCTTAAAAACCTACGGTCGTCTCAATATAACAACATTTCTGGGAATGCCTCAACCAGTACGGTAGTCTCTCTTCCTGAGTTCCCTCACCTTGCCACCAGCGCGACAACCCGACCCGTTTCATATTCCTATATACAGCCAAGCAAGCACGTTATAACCCCAAACGCATTTAATATAGAAAAATCTACAGCAGTAGCAATAAAATTTATGCAAATGTTACGTTAATAACCCAATTGTATATCTATTAATATATTTATTTGCACTTGCAATATTGGAACAAATCTGCAGTTTTTAATTTATTCTACTATGTCGATAAATTATACAATAAACTGTCAATAATAATAATAACTGTACTACGACGTACGACAAACTTGTATACGGTAGCCAAAAATAGATTTAATAACACCACAAACAACCAGTTTAAAAAATTCGTTAAATCAAGTCAAGATTATACACAATCTCACCCAAATAAATTATTATAATGCACTGTAATGAAAATAGAAAACGCCATTTCACGAACAAAGTGACATAGCGACCATTGGATTGAAGTGATTCCATGGTTACTAACTTACTACTATACTGTACAGTATTTTGTGAATTAAGAGGTGAAATAGGAGTCACATTAGCTCTGTATTCCGCATCACATTCCATTATCTACATATGTGATTTATTTATTTCAAGTCTAAATTGTTGTTAGGAGAGATAAATAAAGGCTTGATAAAATGGATAGATTTGGGTTTTTTAAACTTCACTTACGTCCTTACACCACTGCGATCCTAAACAATTCTTTAAACATTATTTAGGGTGACCTAGCAACTTAGTATACCCGCATGATTAATTACTACCGATGAATACTTACAATATCATTTCATAGAGGTCAGAAAAAGCCATGCATATAACCTAACATTAAAAACAATTTATATCCGATCACTATAAATACGCACAAGACAACTTTCGTCATCGATAATGGACAAGTAGGGAAAGTGTCCATTTCGACCCAGTAGGTTGGCCTAACTATTGTCATAGTTCTTAACATTATCCGGTATCTGGTGTGTGCATGAAATTTAGTCCAGGCCTTATTGCATTTATGGGATAATTACATAGTTTTAATGCTTTAAATAGTTATAGGGCTACAAATAAAACAACCTTCGCTTCAAAAGATTTACGGCAGAATGATTCACACGGAAGACTTGTGGCTGTGGTTCTATCGATTGTTACAAAATTCTCCAGTTTAATTCTGTAAGAACCCGTATCAAAAGTTCAAAACACCGGTTTATTTTAGATGCATCTACAAAAACTTTAACGAGGAAATCAGAAGAATGTTAAGTAGTTTTACAAAAAAATAAAAACTCCGCGAGTAAAGATTAATCATGTAAGATACGTAACTTAAAGAAGGCAAATTGAACAATCTGTTGCTAAAAATTTCATTATACCTATCTTAAATAACGTACAAAACTAGGCTGATGACAAGACAGGTTTATTGAACTATATAAAAATATAGGTTGAAATCCGATGCAAACATAAAGGAACCGAATTGCCTTTGAAAAGCATGAAACTATACTAATTTGCATACGGTACATAATCCAATAAATATAACAATAAAACGGAAGCTAATTGGTAACAAATATTATAAATATTGCCAAACAGATCAGAAAATGAGAAAACGTTTCCAGTCTTATTTGGAATATACAGAAATGCAATAATATTCTAAAGCTATTTAAAAAAACTGTACCTACCATAAAGAATATTTTAATTGCCGTTATCACTTGCTATTTTTAAATTATATATATTGAGGGTCATTGAGATAGCGGTATGCGAAGATCGCTCAAGGTGTTGTTACATTTAAAAGAAAATCGTATCAAATTCACGATTCCAATTCCCGCTGTATGAATTAGCATAAGGCTCCAATGCAGTGCGGTTCATAAATGCCTTTTTACTGATAGTCCCACAGAATTCCATAAAATGGATGATTTGCTTGTTTTATATTAATCATATTGTTTCGTTTGCATTCAGAATATAATTTCGTTAGAATAAATAGGCAGAATCATAGGTTTTCACTCATTTGACATTAAGACAGGTCGCTACCAGAATATGCATCATTTTCTTACCAATAGTCAATATCGCAGAATGACAGTTGTAATTTTTAACTTCTGAAGGTTGAGATGAAAGAAACAAACTTTCTACCGCATTCAATACAAATATTTATCACATCCGAGCAACTATAAAAAACCTGGCATAAAATGTCATTAGTTGCGGCATGAGATTTACTTATCACCATAAATAATATGGAACATTGACAAACAATGAAGCGGTTTGACGGTATATATTCATTTTTAAGACTAAATATTCATGATTATGAACAAGTGGTAACAACTAACAAGCCTAGGACTTATAGCTTAAACTTCTTGACAATTTCATATTTTTATCTGGAACAAGAGGCGTCCACTTTATTTAGAAAATACCTCAATATCCCCTCCCCAACCAATACCCCTAGGTCTCTATAGGCTCGTGTCGTTTATTCTTTCTAAAATAAACAAAAGCTATATGTTGTGAGGAGAAACTCCAAACAGCACAGAGATACGACAAGCCAGAGAGGTGCAAATCAATAAATCCAAAATGGTAGAAATAACAAAAAATATAAATGCTCTTTCAGTCTTCTCAACTCTAGCCAGCTAGGCTATATATATATATACAATTCACGACCGACTCATCCAAACAGCTAGAGAGAAAAGATGCATAGGTCGCAGATAGATCCAGTCTCTATAAATTATAATGTAAGAAGAACGCTCTCTGAAACTCGCCACAATACCGAAATATCTTTTCTATTACTTTGTATAATAACATACGGTAATATAATAATAATAATACAAAGTAAACGTGTAACTGATTTAATTAAATATCAATTAATGTTAAGTAATACAATATAGCAGCCATTAGCATTTCAAATTAACGCTCGATACCAATCCAAGCATCACACTTTATTAAAGAGACAAGGGCTATCGCTATACAAAGAGGTTGGTTGAGCTACGGCGGGGTCATATTTTTAAGAATTCGTGCGGCTAGGACATCAATCACTCGGTATTATAAGTATAGCCAAAATCCAATGATTTATAACGTAAATCATTGATTAGTAGATTTTTCAACTTTCTTATTGAAGAATATACATGTGAAATAGCCCACATATATCGTCAATAACTGCATAAAAATAAAATAGAAACCATGATTTAGCTTAAGTTAAAAGCAAGCAAGCTAAATTGTAACCATTCATAATAGAGCATTAAGATTTCTAGCCAATATTGCATGTGTGCGATAAACCAACGATTGGCTATATGGTAAAATCTATCTGACGCGAGGCCACACTAAGCGAAGGGAGATTCAATAGTTATCGCCTTTGAATACAGTGAGTCCGTTTCACACAAAGGCTTAGCTATACAAGACACAACGAGCAAAGTCATTATATAAATAACATGCCGGTATAAACAGTATATGTAGATATAATAATCCAGCGCAGGATTATACAATATCAATAAATTACAATAAGTATCGATAGCAGATTCTCCTAGGTCCTATCTAAGCGAATTGGTTTCTACTTTCTACGGTGGTTTTTTGTCTTTGCAATGCAATTATCAGATACACGGTAAATCTATAATTAACGTCAATACATTCATAATTTCATAGCTGCCCAATCATCTGAAAAATACAGTGCCGGTACTCTTAATGTATTAATAGATCAGCACGAGAAATTCGATATGAAACATAACTACAGTAGCTCCTATATCAAATTTAGCAATACAGTGAATTGTTAATTTTTTTGCATTGGCTAAGCGATGCTTCTTTAATTGACAAATTTGCTGAAGACACATTTTAACTGCAATCTTTTAAGAGACAATTTTGAATTGTGACCTAAGAAATAAATTGCTGACACTAATTCGCTTGAATTATACATGTCATATGCTCGGTCAATAATAGCTGATATTGCTGTTCGTAACTATAGCATTTATTCAACTTGTAGCGAAACAGAAAAGTTGTCAAGGAGCTTCGCAAGACACAGGGTGACTGCATTATACAGGGTGTTCGGAAAGTCGCAACGTAATACAATTAAAAGGTCTACGGTCAATTCGAGTAATGTGGTAACAAATAAACAAAAGTTGGCAAACCACTTGTAGAATAAGTGTTTCACACAAAAAAATAAATGACAGTTACAAATAACTAAATAAAGCATTTGGAATATATTGAAAAGGCAGCGAGTGTAAACTAACTCACTTTCAGTACCGTAGTTAATTTAACCATCTAGATCAGTGGTTTTCAACCTTTTTTAACCATTTTTTTTGCACACACAAAAATAGAAAAAACCCATTTTCCATAACGTTTTCTTAATTAATTTTGGTGTTTGCCTTAATACATTTTCGCGCACTTCACTCAATGTTTCGTCCAGTTTCGCCACCTATGTGAACCGCTGATTAAGATCAAGTAAGAAAATTTGAATAATTCAAGAATGTGTAAAAAATCTTCTCTATATAATTATGAAGCAACGAATAAGTTAAAATACGTGAGATTATATGCAGCTACAAACAACTTCAATTTTTTTTAAATATTAACTGTTACCGGTATGTAGAGAAAATCAAACAAACAAGGCACTATTTTTTTTAATACAGTACCTTACTTACTAAATCCGATTTTTTTAAAAATTGGGAGCATGTGCATGAAACGGACCCCAAACCTGGTTACGGTACGTCACACATGTGTACTAGACCTATATCAGCAAATTAATTTTATTTACTCTTATATATATATACCGATATCTATTTTTTAATTAAAAGTAAATATTTTATACAAATACAACCAGTAACCTAATCTAGTTCTTCGTCATTTTGTTAAACAAGATATTTTAAATAATATTTTTTTATATAACCGAACAACAAATTTATTTCATTATGCAAAACAATTTGGAAGAAATTTATTTTTCAATAAATATTAAGTTTATAATGTTATATTACCAAAGACTCAAAGAGGATATATGTATAACGAGTTTCAACAAAAGCTTTTAACTATATATATATATATATGGAAATATTTGATATTGTTAAAAATTACTATGAATTTGTCCCCATGTTATATAGATAGGAGCTGATCCTTATTACTTCCCAGCTATTACCTATATTAAAAAAATAATTTCTGGGGTCCTTCTCATGCACAAGTTCCAAATCGTTTTATTTCACATAAACAGTCCGAAAATATTTTTGTATTTAATAAAAAGAGTCTGCAGTTCATGCCAAAAAAAAATCTATAACAATTATCCTGCCTCAAAAGTTTGTGAAGCCCTGATCTAGAGTACAATCACAAGTCATAAAAATTATTTGTGAAATATATATATATTTATTATATAGACTCATTTTT
>JAJNBT010296704.1:0-10312 GCA_028455955.1 Notopais sp. p TS-2021 | reverse complement strand
CGACGTTGGAATACGTACGTTACAAAAACTGATGTAGTCCTATTACAAATTTAAAATAGAGTAATAGACACATCAAATTAATGAATGTGCATCAAGATAAAATGATTTTAGACGTTCATAAATGTTGCATTGAAGAAATAAAAAAATAAAAATTTAGAGGAATGAATAATTAATTAAGAGTGCATACTGTACTGTATACAGGAAGTGTTATTTTTTATAATGAATAGCAAATTTCAATAATAAAAATATTCAAGATTGAAATGGAATTGAAGGTTTTCTTCTTCTTCTTTGCAGTATATATATATATTAATATTTATTCATATATACTTTATAAATTTTGAGAATTGTCTCGCGGGACGGATGAACACCCTTCGAGGCCGGTGTTTGCCCACCCCTGATGTATATGTATAGCATTTTTAAGTAGCATCACAACTATCCACTGACCCATGTTTTGATAAACTACCATTTATATAATAATGTAATATACTAAATTATTTATGAAAGTTATTTAAAAAATTTCTATTGAATATCAATAAACATCACTACAACGTATGGCAAAACTTTTGTTTAATTAAATTACACGCTAATTTGAGTTCTATTTTCTGCAACAACTAAATTTATTTAAAAAAGATATAAAATACTAAATAAATCTACTGACAAATTCAATCGTGCCTTTTTATTGTTAGGACCTAAGTAAGGTTAAAAAACCAGACACATATATTACATGAAAATATAAAATTATATTAATTATCAGGGGTTAGTTGTCCGGCTATATACCTTCTTATAAAATGGAGAAATATTTAGTATCTAATTTATCTCTATTTTTCTCTATTAATTACACTGTTACTAATTCATATAATTTTAGTCATGATGTTTAAGATTTTCAATATCAGAAACTTCACGAATATATTTATTGTACAAATTGTAAAAATATGCCGCTTAACACTTTTCTAACCTATATTCTATCAAAGATATACAATATTTGACACTTTCTGATCAGGAGCACTTAATTATCATAATTTATTTCAACATATTCTTCTTAATTGAGAATACAATTTTCTATATTAAAGTACAATATCGTATTTTTAATTGATAAAATATAAAGGATATGAATACATTCCATAGAGACTAGAAATACAAAATACCAAATAATATCTAATTCTGTTTGAGGTTACAAATAAAACTAGGTCTCGATCGCTATTTTATTTTTAAAGAGCAATGAACCCGCTCTAAATATACAATTTGTATTAGTTAGATGGAAATATATCATTTTACTATTATACGTGTTAAAAAAACTTCATCGATTTAATAAAACTATTCAGTTTTACCGATGACAACAATCTATATAGCTACTATATTGTATATAAGCTTTAAAAACATCACTTTATATCAAAATATAATTGATTGATTATGACATAAAATTCATTTCAATCTTCGATTCAACATATATTTTCTTAATTTATTTTTCTCGCAAACTTAATGTATTTTTTGATAATAATTATCAGCGTGCCAAAGCTTTTGCACTGGCCAGATCGATACAATATTTAAGTCATATAATCCTAATATAATTATATATATGTATATATATACACGTCGCGCATTACTATTAAATCAACAATGAAGTATAGATAAAGAAGGTTAAAAATATAAGATATTATATATATCATAATTATAAATTTAATAAACATGGCATCTCAGTGTGCATGTTTAATATTATATTGTTCATCAAGAGCAAAATATAAATCTATTACACGTATGAGAATTTGACTTTTTATGAGTACGTTCACAAAATCTGATTCTGAGGTCTGTTATGAAACAGGTAAATTCAAATTCTACAAAAGGTTTGTAGAAAATTATGTTTCTAATGTTATATTGAGCATTTCAGTAATACTTATAAATATAACAATACGATTAGACCTACTTTCAGTATTTTATGTAGGCATTAAATAATTACTGTATGAAATAATACATGATATCATAGAAAAAATTCATACAAATATCGTAGAAATTATTCATACAAATATTGTAGAAAATATTCATACAAATATCGTCTATAATCTAATTCGATGAATTATACTTTGATTCGGATATGAAAATGAGGTAAACTTCTGGATCATAAGATTTCAAAATAAGAAATGAGACAAGCAGCACTGGACTATGGATAACTATTTACAATTTTAAGTACATACTAAACAACAATAAAATATATTATGAGCACAAAAATAATCAACTTTCATTAATTAAAGCACCTTTGCCACACGAATGTTTTTTATTCTTCTTCACTTTCAGGTGACAGAAAGAATTTTTCCTGGAACAGGACTGAAGGCAACAGGTCGATACCCTTTGGTGGGATTGAAAGGAGTGATTAAACTTTGAGCAAATCGAGTTTGGGTGCCATCCATCGGGGCTGGACTAAAACCCTGCAAAAAAAAACATTCTCAGTTATACAATCAAATTATGATTCATCTATTTTATTTAGTTTAAAATAAGAAGATTTTGAATATATATATTGCATTTGACTTACCTTCGGCATTCGATTGTGAACCCTGGGACCGAAAGCGGTGTTGTACATTTGCGCATTTGGAATAGGAATTATTGGCGGTTTAGTAGACGAATAATGACGATACGTTCGTGAGGACAAATCTGGATGATCTATTGGATCGGCGGACGAACAACGTTTCGAACTTTCATGTCCCACTTTTGATTTGCGGTGATCATTCGGATATCTAGAATTATTCAATTAAAATAAGTTAACAATAGTATCATATTATAATATATATGAAATAATTACAATTATACACAATTAACGTTTAATATATTGTTTAAAAATTACAACCTTGAATTTCTATCGTTCTCATCATACTGATAGGTCCCACTTTTAGACGATACATTTCCGAGGACAAAATCTCTTCTGTAATTGTGAGTAGCGGGAGACACTGAAAATATAAAATATTTGTTATTTAGTTGAAAGCAATAAATTATTAACTGCGTAACGATTTGAGTACATCAATTTAATATAAAAATAATTTATTTACTTACGCTTTAAGCTATTTCTAATGCTAGGTAAAAGCAACTTTTTGGAAGATTTCCTATATTCTCTGTATTGTCTTTGCTCTTGACGTAATTCTGGTAATTCTTGCGTTAAGGGGCTGGGTTCTGATGAAAGAGACTTCCTGGAATCAGGTGATATTGTTCTTTTTGTGTCGGATGTAAATGGTCTTCTATTGCTTCCCTTAGAAGTAACACTGGTCGAAGGAGATCTATTGCTATGGCTATCGGAATCTCTGTCCAGATAGACGATTCCATTACGGTACCTCGACGCTGCTATGATCTCAGCACGAATGTCGAATTTCTTCCTGCCAGAAGAAGCAGCGGGAGCTCCATCAGGGTCATCGCGAGAAACAGAAGTAACTGTAACACTCGAAGCATCAGAATGATATCCTGATCGAGGTTCCTTTTTACCCTTAACCCACTTTTTTATTCCTGAAAATATGCCATTTTGGGCAGGAACGTGACCAGAAGATTCGAATATATTTGAATGATCATTCAATTCGACTGGAAGAGATTGAAATGATCCATTGATACTACTAGAATGTCCATTTGTCATATGTTGAGGAGGTCCAATGATGACCGGAGATTCAGAAGTTCGTTCTATTAAGTGAGGCATCATTTCGCGATTGTCCTTGGGAGAACTGTTGTAGGAACGCGTCGAAGAAGATTTATCTTCTTCAGTTGATGAATTAGCAACTTCGTCGACCATTCGTTTGCCTTGCTGATTCTCCTGATTGTATAATTTGAGTTGTTTTTTTAATCTCTTTTTCTCACGTTCTCGTTTCTTTTGAAATTCTTGTTCGACCTAAAAATATAAATTAGCAGACATTTAAAATAAATTATGAGTAGTTATATTGATATCACATAAAATTAATTTGTATTTAATAAGCTTTGAAATTATTTATTTCAACATAAAGATAATCTTTTAGATATATAGAAGTAGTATGGTATATTTGAGCCTTTAATAACGTGCAAATTTAGAACATAAGAAAATTATTCTAATATTGCAGATGTAAATCATATTTTATTGTTAATAATAGAAAAGTCGTTATACGAAATTTACCAACATAGATTATTAAAACGAATGTTAGTTGAAACTGCAAGTTTAATATTCACCTTCAGCATTGCTTCCATTTCATTTAATCTTCGTCTTTCTTTCTCATCAGCTTCTTTTGAAAGTTGCTTTTCGATTAATTTGTTTTCCAAAATTCTCACAGTACTTTGGTATGTGAATTTCTTTCCTTTTTTGCCAGTTAACTTTTGCATAACTTGCTCATTATGTTGAAGGCTCCATTTCTGACTATCTGGAGAAGTGCTATTTTCATCTACACCTGGTAGAACTTTTCGTTCAACGTCAAATTTGCTCGTTATGATATTGAAATGGTCATTGCTATTTTTTTGTTCTGATTTATGTTCCTTATTATATTGATAAGATTTATATTCTGGTAGGTACATAATATGACCATTATTTGCTCCATGGAGATAGCTTGGAGTAATTGGTCTCGACAACTTTTCTCCCTGTTTGTTGTTCGAAGCTATTCTGGATTCTGATTTAGTTCGACCGTGACGACTTGAATTACTGACGCAATCGGGCTCGTCGCAGGTGTTTAAAGAGTTAGGAATAGATCTTGACATTGACCAGTTTTCTCTCCACGTATCTCCTGTCGGTAATTCTGCAGAATTTTCTTTGGTATCTTCTCTCAGAGATGAATTAGGCTGCGACGGCTTTTTTACTTCTGCGTGAGTTAGAACATTTTCATCAAAGTATCTCGGTGGATTGTTTGACTGCTGGACTTCTGCATCTTCTTCTCTATCTATATACGATTTGTTAAACATATTTGATCGACTAGTTAGTTTTGGTAAAGCTATCAAATCATGGTCCATTGAAGTTTTCCTATTTTCTCCTACATCTTCAAAACTATTATCGTCTAAATCTTGAGCTGGTGTCCATGTTCTTTTGATATCTATCCTTGTTGATGCAACTGGAGAAGACACAGCTAAAGGTCCACTAGATGATTTAATTTTTTCAGGAGTCAAAGGTTCAAATTCTTGTATAGGTCCCGGGCTTCCTGCATCTCCAGATATTCCAGAGTCTGCTGATTTTTCTCCTGTGCCTCTTGATGGTGCAGTAGGATGAGTAGAACGGAGTATTCTATCTTCACTAATACTAAAAACATCATCATTCGTTCGAATATCATTATATGTATCTTTTTGCCGACCTGAATTTTCAGCACCCAAAGATCGCCAAGCAGCATTAGGACTAAACCTTGGAAGTTCTAACTGTCTTCTTGGTAAAATTGGTCGTAAATTCATGCGAATAACATTATCTTCATCCGAGCCTTCAGTATCAATATGAAAGCTACCAGAATTTTGTCTTGAATGATATCCACCATCCCCTTTACGAGATATGGAATTAGAAAGTTCTTCTGGCGAGGGAATTCTTTTTGATTTCGCTCTTTCAATAGTTGCAACAAATCTGTCCATTTTACGCTCAAGTTTTCTTGTGTCTTCCTTCATATCAGGTGGTGTATCTTGCAAATCTTTCTCTTTGATTTGATTTCTTTCTCTGTAGTCTAAACTTTTATTCCAATTGTCCCTTTCGAACCCTTTCTTCTTTTCCTTAGGGCGTAAACTATGTCTTGAGTACTCAACTGTGTTACCAATTATTTGCACATTACCGCTCTCATTCAATTTTCCAAGAGCAGAATTAGAGTTAGGCGAATTTCTATTATCTAATGACTGTGGCTCCATTCCAAAAAAGAATGTTTTTGGCACATCATCTTTTTCATCCGTATCCGTAACTTTGGAATTTTCAAAAGAGTTTGTAATTTTTATTATATTTTTTTCACTCGTTTGTATTGGAGAGGGTGAAGTTTTTCTTAAATTTTTTGCTGCAGTCAAAATATCTCTTTGAAGGTTTTGAGAATTTTCCTTTCTTTGCAACCACTCTTCTTCAGCCTTGTCCCATTCATCCTTAGCTTCATTTTGAATAGGTTCTCGATGCGAACTACTGGATGATGATGACCTTCGATAGTCTGGTATAGATCTGTAAGGACGTTGCTCCATTTTTTGAGCATCAATTATAGGCAAGGAAACTCTTTGCTCTGACTTTCTATTTTCTAACTGTTTTTCAAACGTTCGTCTTTCTACAAGACTCATTCGCTTGTGATTCTTAGATTCATGATCTAAAGTTGAACAGGCCCTATTTACTACTTTCGTCTTTGACCGATGTTCCCTCTCCAATGTGCTACACCGTCTGCTATCTGATGAATCAGAGAATCGATGGTTGTTCTGGTTATTCGCATCATACCAGTTACTGTCATTTTCAGGAGGTATGCATCCAATAATCTTAAGACTATGCATAGATGTTGCGAGTTCCTTAGGAGACGACGACATTTTTATCTCATGCTGTAAATTGTCAAGACTTCGAGCTCTTTCTTTGAGGTCTTTCTTTGAAGACATTCTAAGAGGAACAGGCGTTATTGATCTCTCCTGCGATCTTCGAATTCTATCTTCTCCTGAAATGTGATCTTCTTCCTGCACATATTTTGTTGGTGAGTCATCTTCAGAAGAATATTTTGCCATCCGTGATTCACTTTTCTTCTTGAAGAGGCCCATTTTTCTTGGTTTCGACTTTTGATTCTTTGGGGCCGGAGACGAGGCCGTAGACCAGTTGTCAATTGGTAAAGGCGATGGTATAGTCTGTATTCTACTGTCCAAAGGAAAACTTATGGAAGATTTCAATGGCATAGGTGGCATTGGTGCTTTATTCCTTTTCTTTGATTTTATTTTACCTTTCGTTGAACTTTCGAAAACTACTGAATTATGTTGTTGAGATGGAATATTTTTATTGCTGGAAGGTGAGTTGCCTCGGAGATCTGGTTCGCTAACAAACGACTTCGATGGAGGATTATTAAATCTCAAATCAGTAATTGAGCCAGAAGTGTGAGGAAAGAAAGAGACCGGAAGATTTTGATTCAGAGCGGTCATCGAGGAATGATGATTGGTAAAAGATGCTCCATTATTGGGAGGACGATGACTGACTTCGGACAATTTTCTCGTTGAAATCGTTCCTTGAACCTGCAAGTTTCGTCCATTTTCTGTTGGTTTTAGACGTTGGCCTGGAATACGTTCTGGTAGAACCTAAAAATAACACAGATTAAATAAAAATATTTAATTTTATATCTAATCATAGGCAGTAGTGTGCTATATCATTCCTAAATACCTTGGTTCCTTGGTTAATTGCTCCATATTTCTTTTGTCGGTGAGCGTCTCTGGGCAAACTTTGCGTCCAAGGAGGTGGTGGTTGAGAAACTCCATGATGACCGCTATTATTATTCCCCATTTCGACCAAAATTTGTTGTTTTTTTCATAAGTATTTGATTCAAAGAGTTGTATTGTGTTGCTTTGTGCGAAGAGCTTCTGTGGCTTTAGACAACATAATCTGTTAAACAATGATTATAAATATATTAAGTAATTTTATATTCATATGTGAATATATATAGTCAATTTACTGTAACATACAGTAATCAGTTCATTTACTTATTGTTATATTTTTTTCTCATACAACACAATGACATAAATATAACTACTGGTAAATCATTAAACAAACTAATTAATTCAAAATCTTACCAATTCGATTAGTAACAGCCTCCTAGTTACACGATTCCAAAATTGATTCTGCGATCTGAAAATGAAATAGATATTCATCAATTAAATATCGATCATATGTGTGAGTTGGGCAACTATATAATGGCGCCTCTTTATTATAGAATATAGAGCATACAACTTTTATATAGTCTCATACTCTAGAGTCTAGACTTATAACTAGAAAATATAAAAATATCAATCAAAATATCAATATTTGTAATTATTTAAATATTAGATGAGAGAGTAAGTTATACGCGATATCTTCATGTAAATTTTTTATTTCTTAAATTTTTTTGTTTATTTTTAAGTTACCACGAAATGTGATTAAAATATACAAAATATTCTGGTGCTGCATGTGTATCTCTCTTTATAAATAATCCTGAGATTAATAGCGCTTGTTATTGTGCAATATTTCCTGTCTTTATTACAATACCTTACTTATGAAACCTTATATCGCACTATCTTGTATACAAGAATGGAAAGATTATAAAATAAAATTCTAAAGAAAAAGTAAGGCTGCATTTTAAAAGAAAATGAGTTAAAAGAAAAAAAAAATATGCATTCCATGGCAAATTTATCTATTGTTTACAATAACAATATATAGAAGCTTCAAGAATAATAATATGTAAATATTTTCAGTTTTCTTTCAAAGATATGCATGATTCGTCGCTGCAAAAGAATACTGCTCATTACCGTGACGTCATAAAAGAGTTTTTTTTCTCAAGAAACCTAAAATCATACAGAGCAATTGCTATATATTCTATTATATCGAATGACTCAAGATTAAAGTCACGCTAAATTTGTTCGATCTCGGACAAAATTTCATAATTAAAATAGAAATAGAAAAATGATATTTTTTCGTTACAAAAAATGCGATCGTGACAATTCAATGTAGGAGAAGAATAATTTTATTTCCCAATGCAATTTCTCAAGAGTTGGACCCAAGGCTGATCTTAAGGAATTCGAGGCGTTACCGCATTTCGTTGGAAGTTATTATTGAAATATAAATCTTCACTCGCACATGAAAACAACGTATAATTTGGTTTAAACTTTAAACTACTACGTCGGGCTATGCGAGTCAAATATATTCTCACTTAAGAGGTTTTCATTGCATGGGTTTCCTGGCAAAATGGAAAGAACGACGAGGATTGGGAGGTCAATTTAAATTACCACTAAAGTACCGTTAAAACGAGAAGTTCCTTTTCTCAATGGTTCGTTGGAAGTCATCCGAATGCAATGGGTCGTGTCCGAAAGTTATGTCAAACCGGTGCAAAGGAAGTGGTAAAAATAGTCATCCAAGTATCTCGTCATAACTTCACTTTTAACGGACAATAACAAAAAAACGACTATTTTATAATGGTAAATTCTTATTTTATTCTACTCTTCTTATTTCGATAACAAGAATAAATAAGATACTGAAAGAATTTAAAATATACTCAACCTTTTTGAAAAAAAATAATACAATTTATTCGGTTCAAATCGTGAGTTCGGTTCAACCGAGACTTTGAACACAGAAAACTAGCTCGGTAAAGAATAATGTTAATATTTATACGACATAGATTAACATGATATAACCGATATAATATATAAATATATATATATAAACTTGAAGATAATAAAAGTAAAACACATAAATAATAAATAGAAAAATATTAATTATGATTGAAAATATTTTTTATTATTTTATTGAGTTGAGGTTAAATGCATTTCCTCAGTGATTTGTTTTTATTGAGCACGTCTTTATTTTCATAAGATAAGAAATAATTATTTGAACTTAAAATGACTCTGATTAACGATCGATATAATAAGAGACTTTCAGTTGTAATTAATATATAGTAATCATAAAATTTACTTTCTCTAGAACGAAAGTGTGATTTATGATTTTTCTCTCGAAACAATACACTAATAAATACTTCCTTATTGGATAAAAAGAATCTTGATGTATTTAAGAGGTACGATTTTAACATTAATTTGTGGTCTACACGTGCGATGTTTCAAACAAATGATCACTTACGCCATTGTGTAATAAACAATGATAAAGGTTCCCACGAAGCCCATCTTTGTTTTGTTTAAGTGAATACAATTAATAAAACGTCGATAAACGTTCGTGGTATCCTGGATAGGTGCGCGAAACGTTTTTTGAACATCTTCTTTGTCCTCTTAATTAATTGCATCCCCAATAAAAGTGGAAATTTGATAAATAGAAAATCAATTTTTGGTTTTTAGTTTTTAGTTTTCATCCTTTGTCTTCTTTCTTATTGAACATTTGATCAATAACTTAACAAGTTTATTGCCCTTAATCAAAGAAATTATTTAATCCACAATGCATGTAAACATGATACAGTGTATAAATTATTATCATTATACGGTATAATAAAGTTCAATTGTTTTTATATAAGAATGTACAGTAGTAACTTTAGCATTGTTACTAATACAATAATAATTTACATACAACATGATAAAACTCGTGAACTTTTCAATATCTTGTTTTGTAGATTAGTGTATCTGCAATATATGGTTATTGATAATGAAAATTGTTTGTTATCATCTCCCCTGAGATTTTTAAATCTACCAAAGTTAATTTTAAAAATATTCAAGAATATGTTGTTAT
>JAJNBT010296616.1:0-12106 GCA_028455955.1 Notopais sp. p TS-2021 | reverse complement strand
CTACATGTAATTAATGTAGATATTCATTAAATTATACCTATGTAGGTACTTCATTTAAATGTTTATTGAACAAAATTTTAATGAAGCATTTTATTATTGAATTAATTCGACATAGGTAAAATTTCGTTTATGTGCCTAAACAATTCTATATAATGAAATAATTTATTGAATAACGTGTGACATTTATTAATATTAATATTTTGTATATGTAATTAAATAAAATTAAAAATTATTTTATGAATCTCTGTTATAAAATAAATAATTTTGTATTAAGCCAATTATTAACTGTACACATTCTGATGATCGTGTGTGTATAATTATAATGCATATATAAATATACAACATATTTTTACTATAAATTTCTTTAGGCCCTAATTATCTAGCGCATTAAAAGGCTATTGAGTTCCGACGAAGATAAATTTGACTTCTCGACCGTCCAAAATCGCAAAATTTATAAAGTCGCTATTAAAAAATTATTAATTTTTCCGCAACGTCAAATACAGAATTTCGTAAAATTTATTTGATTTTTTTTAACGTTTTGAAAACAATTTTTTTTATTAATTTTTTTTGTCTACGTAAAAAATAATTAAGTCGTACTGAATTTAATATCTGATGAATTTAATATGACGGAAATATGAACAAATAGTATATATTTATTTAGGAAAATTATCATTATTAAATGAATATTACTATATAATAACGTTTGGAAACAAATAAAGAGCAAATATTTATTTTATTTTTTAAAAATAAATTCCGAAAGTATTTCGTTATAATACAGCAGTGCGTGACATTTTGAAATTATTTTTGTATATTATTTATAAGTTGTAAATAAAAGTGGAATCGAAGAAAATTATTGGGTTCGTGTTCCATAGCAAAACTAGTATTATATTCTATGTTCTCCACAGTAAAACTAGTAATCTAGGAAATTACTATGATTAATACTGAAATAATATTCCATAGACAATGTATACCATGCAAATTATTTCTCGAAAAACATTAATTAAGTATGCTTTAAAAGCACATCAGAGAACACGTCACTTTCAAATTAGTTTTTATTTCTTTCGCTGACAAATACCATCTATAAACAGATGGAACATAAAATATTTTATTTGTATGATATATTTTGTTTAATAATAACGTTTTGAATTGATTTTATTTAATTTTACTAATGTACAAATGATATTTTAATAACATATTTATAAT
The DNA here is from genome assembly GCA_028455955.1 of Notopais sp. p TS-2021. Taxonomy (NCBI): domain Eukaryota; kingdom Metazoa; phylum Arthropoda; class Malacostraca; order Isopoda; family Munnopsidae; genus Notopais; species Notopais sp. p TS-2021. The sequence goes on along the minus strand of JAJNBT010296616.1, from coordinate 10,903 downwards.
GATATTAATTTTTGCATTTCTGTCATTAATACTTTTTATATAAAAAGCGTTGCTATGACGACGCACTTTAGATTCATCGAAACTTTATGTTCCCTCTTATTTGCCATTTATTTGTAGTTGTTTGTTCGAAGAAGAGACACGTTGTAAATAGCAGACATTTCGATCAACCACTTCAATTTTGAGTAAATTGTACACATTAGGGACCTAATTTACTGACAGTATTAATTTTTCTTGTTTATCAAATTCTTTTTCTTGGTTCCTCGTGATATTTGAGGTCGGCATACCGTTCTCAAGCACTCAATGGCTACGAAGTATAACGATCTCAACCGACCAACCAGATCCCCGTGCTTAGTTAAGCGTACCGCAACCGATTATTTCTCACGCTTATAATATTAAATGCAGATTAAGAGGAAGCTAACTTTGAATTACACTAATAAACGACTAATCATAGAGATTATGAGAAATTGCAATACGAACGTAAGTAACAGCGACAATCAATGTCATTTAGCCGTTTTTTCCGATACACTTCATTCGTGGGTTTCCTCTTCAAAAATATTGCAACAACCTCACTTCTCTATTCGAATTTAAAACTTTGTAAATAACTATGAGGTACGATTTTAATTGTGATAAATTGTGGAGCATTTTGTAATGAATGGGTCGTCTGAAGGAGCTAATTTTAGAATAACAGGTTACTATTCACCACTCTGATTGGAAAGTATTCACAAACATTGTTTAATGCATTGATGACAATGTACGTGCAGATAAATGGAAATTTGGTAATTCCTACTGATAGTTATACATGATTTACAAGACAGGAATGAACAAAAAAATCAATTTGAAAACTGCATTAAAGAAATAAATTATAACAATTGTACACTCATTAATATATCAATTTATTTTCTATTCATATAAAGAATTTTGATTAACTTTATTGCTACATGCGTACAACATTTTATAATTTTATATATGTATATAGAGATGTTTGTATGTGGTAGGACTATGAGATTAAAATTATAATAATAAACTAACTTATTAAGCTAATTTTGATCAATCATTTTAGATGATTGTGTCCTGAACAATATTTGTGATGATGAGTACAATACATATCCATTGCAGGCTCTCAGGGCACAATGTATAGTGTCTTTTCTATTATAGGTTATTTGTTGTTCAATATCAATTATTGAATTACTATATGGAAAATACAAAAATAGTTAGTCCTTCAATGAGGAGAGGTCTGGTCCTCGTTCGCTGCATATACCTATTGTACATTTTAAAACTTCGCATCCTATATTGTGGAGAATTCTTTTAATATTCACATTTGAGTTGAAACATTGATTTTCATCAACCTGATAAATTATCTGCATGATATATTATGTTCAAATTATTCCTCCTTCTGTTTTGTTGGTTTTTCTTCTGTATACTTTGAGTGCTTTCGTGGAAATCTGAAAACAAATTATAAACAATTACATCATGAACAAAACATTTTTTTTTGGGAGGGGGGGTTCCATAATATGTCTGCTGTAATTTTTTAAAATCCATTTTAGCTTATATAATACCCCGGGGTTGTGGTCCCTATAACCAAGTAGATTTATTTGAGAGTCTAAGAGATAGGCCATCAACCAGACGCGAACTCGCGTCCTGTCGGTTCATATAGGTTATAACACAAACTCACTGGACCAAGCTACCGGTTAAAGGTATTGAAATATTCACAAAGAATAGTATGAAAAATGTTTATTTATTTTTTTGGAGTTGCAATATTTAAAAAAAAGATTTTTGGATGGAATCAAATGTTTTTTTGTACAAATATATGTAAAATATATATTGTTCAAAAACCAAAAAATTTCCAGATGTCAAAAAATGAGTTACCTATTTTATGGTTACTTCAAAAGATCCTCATTTGCATATTATAGAATATAGACCGTTATATCTGTAATACACACATAAAAAATGCCAAATATTCGGATGCCAATGCCCGTATTACCATCAGTCAAGGTCCTATTCTCCATCAGTCAAGGCCTAATATATCACTTTTAGTGTATATTAATGCGAGGCTCGATCCCTACGGAGAGAATTCATAACAATGATTTCTGTCCTAATCTTGTAAGCGATGCCAACAATGAAGCTACGACACTAAATTATCCATTAGTAACAGTGTGTTCACCCTATAATTACAAGCAACTAGTCATATATTTATTCATAAATTATTGCTAAATGATTTATTTTGGGCAAAATCTTTCATTATACACAATGAATCAGAAAATTATTGAAGTATAATTACTGTTCTCTCCGCCAAAAACGACATGAATTATACAATCGACATAGACTTCTGGTTATGTCGTGTAGCAGGAATACAAATGGCGGCATTCGAACAAACTAGGATAAAATATTTGAAAAACATTAAATTTAATGGCACATAGCGTGACAAACATGGCTCAAATTACATATATTTTGAATTGTCACTCAACATAGCTTACAATTACTATTGTTTTATGTATATTGCCAAGAGATATGTCGTCGATCTTACAGAAAACTATAGTAAATATCAGAGATGTGGAGTCGACAGAGGAGTGGGAGTTATCAAAAATAGCCTGGCTCCGGGGGGTATATCTTTAATATAAATTAAATGTATAATATCAGACTTTAGTAAATTATTGGTAAAATTTATAATAATAATAATAAACGGAATTATATAATCTTCGAGTGCATCGGAAATTATTTGATGGGCATTATTTTTTAATGATTAAGTCACTGTGAGCTGAAATAAGATATTGAAATTGTTAAGTAACTTCCATATCATATTTATAATAAATACATGTAAAGATTTCTATTCTTTAAAATACTTTATATACAATGTCCTATCATTTTTAAAAAGATCTAACGCGTTATACATAAATAACTCTTTTAAAAATTTTGTCACATGGTCTTTTATATGACATGCTCTTTCAAAATATATATAATGTGATATTTTATATATCTTCAATATTTATGGATTTAAATTAATGTGATAAGTTATTTCCTGGACCATATGTATATAACTAGATATCAGAATTAATGACTCTTATTTTAAGCATATATATATATAAGACATTTATTTATTGAACGAGGTCAGTTATAATAGATATTAGAATTTTTACAACCTCCATTAACTATATAAGAAAGTTATTTGCTCAGCAATGCTATGTAATCTATAGTATTAATAATATAACATCTGTTTTACGAACTATATTTTTATGACCGTATATTATAGAACCAGTGCTACAGTAAATGTGATTTTATAGCATTGACTCCAAGTGCATAATGAACCTTAAATAAAAATCATAAAAAGATTGGAAGGAACATATAATAAGCCAAAGTGGTCGAATACCTCCATTTTCTCTGTAGTGTTTCAGTAATTTATGTTTAAATATTCGTAAGTAGACATGCTATCATTCTTGAAATTATGTCTCTCCTCAATTATGGTAATATTTGAAGCCTTTCAACGACAGTTATGTTTTAATACAATTCGGCTATATATATATTATACAGCCATGCACAGGCTTTGTAAAGTTGTTTTTAGTGTATTGGAGATTGAGGTATACATATTAAAGTTATGTTGTTTTATATAATTTGTTTACAATCTATATAAGGTTTAATGTAATAAATGAATTTAAATTAATTGGGGATGAGATAATTCAGCGCTAGGTTAATTTAGAGGTAACCGGAGATTTGTCCCCGGACAATCTATACCCGGATGACCCATCCCCTGGTATATATTACGTCCCAAATTAGAAATTACGTTTCGTTAGTTTAGTTTAAATTTGTTTATGTTAGTTTAACTTAGTTTAGAATAGTTTATGTTAAGTTAGGTTTGTTACGTTCGTTTAGGTTATTTTTATAATAAATGACGGATTGCTGGGGAAGAATAGTCATAGAAGTCAATTCGTTCCCGGACCGACGAAATACTACCCCAACTCACCGCCAGGCTATAATAATACGATTTTATATATATTAAAGGCTAGCTCAGAGACAGTCGTGTTAAATAGCTACCAACTTACCAAATTAATTATATTATTAATTAACTATAAGCAAATGGTAAAAAATTGTAAACATTGAACATATTTTCGTGCGTAATTTAAAACCAATTAGGATAGGAATAGGAATCGATTTATTAAGGAAATCGACTTTAATTGGTTGTTCATCCGCGATTCAACGTTTTCTATTGGTGGAGAATATTTTTGAATAGTTTATTAAGATTCAGATCGGGCTTATAAAGGACACGAAAATATCCCAATTTTCTTTACTCTTGAAAATTTAATATTTTTCATTTTTGATTCGTTTCTATTTCTTTTACAGATAATTAATTCTGAAATTGAGATATATATATATCGTAAAAATATGATCAACATTATAATTATTCACTTTTTTAATCGATTTTCACTTATCTTGAGTTGGATTTTTATCAAAACTGCTAGAAGAAATATACAACATAACGAAATATGATTAGCATTTCTGACTTGATTTTCTAATTCACAAAAAAATACGTTACATGTTACGAATCTATCAAGGAATTTACTTAATATAATAATCACTAACTCCGTTATTTCTCTTGCAATTCATGGGAATAAAAAGTAACATTACATTTCAACAGTGTGTTTATTATACATAAACCTCTATCTACCCCACGAACACGTGTATATGTGTATATATAATGTTGAATATATTTCAAAAGAGTTCATGAATGAACTGCTTCAGCGTATTGCATGTATAAATATTGCATGTGTGTGAATATATATTAGTATAGTTGCATGCATGTTTCAAAGAACTTCTCAGTCTTTGATGATCCGTTTGGCTACATTCATGCATGTCTATAATTTCTATGCTCGGTACAATAAAACTTTGTCGTGAACGCATGCAAGCACGCTCAAAGAACACATGCAAGCACGTTCACGGAAAACATGCTAGCACGTTTACATAAAACATGCTGTTCGTGTAATTTTCACTTGAACCACTGTTTAAATATATTGTCTATATAAATATATAAATGTCTTTAATCCTATGCAAATTATATGTAGACGCTTCAATTGCTGTCAGAGAGGTCGTTTTAAATCTAAATTTTACGAAAATATTAGAAATTCTTTCTAAATTTGTATAATTTGCTATTAAAGTCTTAAATCAGGAGATATTATTCAAAGATAGAATCTATGGGATTCAATAATAGAGTTTTAATTATAGCCTTCGATGTGCAATGTTGTTTCATCCATCAATTTGTCAAATTAGTTGTGTAGCCAATATAGGAATGGAGTTAAAAAGGATATCTTATTTCTCTAAATGGTCGGCGGTTGATGTTCTACAAATTCTCTCACACTTCATGGTCTTCCCGGGACAATTCATATTCCGAGAAATTGATTGCAAGTATAGCCGGGATTTCCCGGTAAAATAAGTATATTAAATTTGACATTGATTTCCTTTAATTGTGTTTATGCAAAAAAATAATGTCAGAATAATACCCGTTACTCTTACTATATCATTTGAACCAATCATTAATATATTTATAATAATTATATTTATATACCACAAATTAACAATTAATTTGCATCAGGCGCATCTCCCATTGAACTTCCACGTACTAAAATTACAAGACAAATTAACGTCGAGCAAGCAGGAAGCAAAATAATCGAAAACTGAACCGTTTTGTTTAATTCACTCATTGTAATTCCTCTAAATTTTGTGCCAATAATTTCTACAATATACGAGTATAACATGTTAATGTTACTTAAATTTGAACTAGATCCCACTGATAAGACAATATAGATTCTTCATGTTTCTCAAAACAATATTTTAAACCTCGTATATAACTATAATATAACTGTATACAAAATTAAATATTTTTATATTGTTAAATATGGATATGGATTTACTTCACTATACAATTAAATATACCGTATATATAGAGAAAACTATATTAATTGAATCATATAAGTTATATAGTGTCAAATAAATTATATATTTCTTGTATTATTAAATATATACGTACAAACTTATATTGTACTATAGGTTTCATTTTGAAATAAATTATTACATGCTATTAATTTTGCTATAATGCTATACAAATGATAGTCATTAATTATGTGTCTCTTATTAAATAGGGCCTATATCATTTTCATTTATTTAAAGTTAAATAAGTTGCTATACTATATACTTTAGGTTTACAATTATATATCATTTTAATTAGGTATATAAAGTTAAAATTGCTTTTCTATTAACTTTTGGATCACTTTAAGACCAAGGCCCCACTTATTTTTACTTCAATATCAGGTCCCCAATGAAATGTATTACGTTTGGTTAGAATGGATTAGATTAGGTCCTAACCTATAACCACCCTGATTGGGGACCTGATATTGAAGTGAAAATAAGTGGGGACCTGATATTGAAGTGAAAATAAGGGGGATCTGATATTGAAGTGATCCGGCCAGTTGTTTAATAAATATAAACTAATTGATACAATCATTCAATAATGCATTTTAATTTTTTTAAATCCTAGAAAAATTCTCTGGATCACAGGAATGAATTATTTTGAATACTAAAATACCTACCGTACATTAAGATATACCGATACTGTATATTATAAAATCAGAATCTACTGAACATCTTCCACCCCAAGGGTTCCTATAGGGTGGAAGATGTTTAGTAGGTCTTTATTGGGGTTGAAGATATTCATTAGGCCAAAATTATGTTAGGTTATTAAGGTATATCTTCACTATACAGGTGATAATCGATTTAGGTATGTCTAGGTTTAGATTACTAACCTAACCTAACCTAAAAGTGAACCGTAGTATATACATTAATATTATATCTGTCAAAAAATTAAATTATATGCACTATAAGTTTCAGTACTGAAGATAATCACATACTATACTTAATAACTGTAGAATTTACAAATCAAACCAATATAAAAAATATTTAATTGACTTAACTGTTTTATAATTTATTTTCCGTTGTAATTAATAAACCTGTTTTAATAATTATTTAAACCTAATTAAGTTAAAATAGTTTATAATTATCATTAATGAAGATAATTAGGCATAATATAAACCCATAAAGTGTGAAATAAACATGAATTTCGTTTCTGTTGACACCCAATAATGGAGTAAAATATAGCAATTTATATAAATTCTCAAATTCAATAAAATATTGCAATAGAATTGAGTTTATAAATTATGAACATTAATCTATATGTTATATTACAGTTATTATGCATGGTGTAATTGAATACTTAGTGCGGTGAGACTTCTGTTGTATTCTTCATATACACAGAGTGAACAAATCAAATATATATAAAAGTCCATTACAAATGCTTTATGTCTCTTGAAAGAACATTTTAGTATTTAAGTATTAACATCTCCGATTGGTGCATGATTATCGATCGACCAATTAGAATCATCGTTATATAAATACCTGTTATATTGATCACTCTTAAGAATCAACTGCAATCAATAATAATTATCGTAGTTAAACAAGACGGATGAATGTACGTACGAAAGGCTAAATCTATTTCGCTATTGGTATTTTATAGCAAATTACCGTCCTATTATTTACATACAGTGGCAAGTTTCCAATTAATATTTTATACGAATCGCGGCAAAATGGAAATCTCGTTATACGTCTACAAATATAGTCTTAAGATCGATTTGTTTACAATTCGTAAATCGAGTATCTCGTTTTACGAATTGAACATACGTCATATAGATCTCTAGTTACTATCTTTATATATTGACGGAATCTTAATATAACGATTCTTTGGTTTATAGACTATGTATAATTTATATGTAGATAATAAAAATGTATATCTAATTATTTATGCTATATATAGCTAGGCAGAAAAACACGCCTACATAGATGTTCAACACTAAATATTGATCATGTAAATTGTACCAAATAAATTTTAATAACTATCTATAATGATCTCTATATAGATTTTCAATATAAATAAACTCATTATAGATAGAGTAACGTGCAATCTAGAATATAATGTATAGCACTGTACGATATTTATGTGTTCCAATAGATTATTTAAATTACATATATATACAACGTACTTTGTAGATCTTTTAAATAAATCTAGTATATATGCATATGTGAATTAAATTGTACAAGTCAACATTATCAGTATTTAAATTATTATTATATCATTTTTATCTTTTAAATGATACCTTCGCAAAGGTAAAATTAAATATACCAAATTACTTACAATTCTAACCTATAATTTTAAAGTGACGTATGCATATTAAAATAATTATACTTAGCTATAGATATATTCATAATAAATCTGTATATTTATATTCATGTTAATTTGATTCATATTCTTCTGTACTGTTGTAATATATGACAGAGAATTAACTGCAATTATCATTTCATAAATTAAGTATAAATATAGTATGGCTTATACTATTTACATATAATTTTTGTTAAGTGAATAATTATGATAATTAAATAAAAATTAAAAAATATTATTTACTAATAAATTTAATTTTTAATTTAGAGAAACAAAACTTGTAATAATTTAATTCATTATCGGGAATTAAGAACAAAGTTCCCGAACTTAGTTCCATGTTGAGACTTTGCGTGTGTTTTTTTTCGTCAAATTTGAAGTTTCCCGAAGTACTTCCGTTATATGGAATCATCAAGCGATTTCTGTAACCGCAAAACCATCAAATTTGAAGCCATAGCAAAAACATCCGATCTGTTTATTTAATCTGCGGTTTATAATATGGTTTTGCTCGGTTTCTTATTCGTTCTACGGTGTCGCACACATTATAATAACAGGGCTCTGGAAGCTATTTAAAATCCTATTTTAAGCATAAATTGTACAGTGCTTTGAATTTATTTAAGAATTAACACGATGTTCAAAAACCGGAGTTCCAGACACCAACCAATATTCCGTTTTTGTTCTTAATAATAACAGAATTAATGATATATATACGATCTTTATTATATATTTTTTAACATCATATACCTGTATATATATATATAATATATTTCGATAAAGATATTAATTATAAAGTTCAGTTCTTAATTTTTGCTAAAACAGTCTTATTTATTATTACAGCGTCGTTCGTCATTGAAAGCGATAGTAAAAAAAGTATTCACAATTTACATAAATGAATAAAAAAACTAACAATAAAGTTAAATATTTATTATTGATTCAATATAATTTTCACAATTGAATAATAATTGTGTAATTCTTTATTTTTGAGTCAAAAGAACAAATAAAAATATCTAAAATAATTGATGACTGAGATTAAAATCAAATTTGGTACCACATCAATCCTTACATAATTGTATCCTATATTTCATATTAATGTGATATTAAAATTCCTCCAAAAATGAGATACCAGTAGGTATTTTTAATCAATACAGGTGTAGCATTAACTTAGTCAAACCTGTTTGATTCGATTATTTTAATATCAAATTGCAAGTTTCAAGCATCGATATACATAAAGCTATATGATGACTATTGTCCTTGGGTTGTTTGAATATAGATTTGCATTACCAATCAATAATCTATGAGTATTTTATGCAGTACCAAAAGGGAGTTATATTAAAGCATCTACACCCAAAATAGTGAATAGATTTTCCATATTTAATGAGATCAAGTTGCTTCGGTGCAATGAAGTTATGAGTATAGTACTGTAATTTTGGTCGCTATGTCCTTATAATAAATAGGAGAAAGTTTTCTACGAATAATTTTATATATATTGAGATCTGCCCATTTTTAGATTTATTCCTTCAAATTTTTGACACATGAATATCAATGTCACAGATAACGAATTTATATAAATTAATTAATAAATATGTTATAAAATATGTTTATAAAATATATATAATTATTAACTGATTTTAATTATATATAGAACGGGAAAATCTATATTTAGAAACTAGATTCATTCGATGATCTTGAAAAATTGAGATAAAAGCTAGAAGAATCTAAAGTAGTCAATATCAATTCTATATTATTTGTCTGGATATTTGCTCATGATGGACCAACAATCCTGCATGAGGTCATTCACTGACCAATAGGAGTCAAGAAGGATTCGTGTGTAGTCGTTTCCTATTGGTTCGGCGAACTACCTAGGAGAGCGACGGCGTCAAGTGTGCATGGGACATAAAGTCGAGTTCTTCAGAAATCTCTCGTTTGTAAATATTGAGAGGTCAAAATCGATCAATAATAATTTAGAAATCTATATTTTTCAATTCGTGCTTTGCGATTGGTTGTCAAAATCTGATCGACTAATGGGTAAAAAGGATTTAAGCCATATTAATTTGCGTTCGGAATCACTCGTCTAATAAATAAATAACTGCTTGCTTGCATGCAGTCGTATTTATACCGAAATTCAGTCATCTTGCTTTATTGAAATCATGAAAATAGCTTTAAATTCATCTAAATAGTAAGAATGATGGGTGGAAAACGATAAATATCAAAGTTAAAAATAAATTAAAAACCTCCGATCGCCACTTTTGTAGTTGGCGAACAGCTCTAATCATTATAATGATAATGTCGGAGAATTTTTTAACTCAAATCTCTTATTGGCAAAAGTGTATAGAGCACCAATGCTAAATATTTATTCTCCAATACAAACTATGATTTATAAGTCGAGTTTCTTCTTGCAAGTGGTCGATATATTAAATTGCTATAGCTCCAACTTCCTTCAACCCCCCTAATAAATTCTTTTTATCCCCCTTTCCCCTGGTTGTGGAGGGACTGGTTGCGAGAGCCGAGCCGTATATTTCGCTGATGATAGACCAGGTTCGCATAAATCAGCCTACACTACTATTTGAGACATTAATAAATTTCACCGACAAAAATCATAATAGGTTAGCTCAGATCACGATTTTTACCACCGACACTTTTAGGCCTTATTTATTT
>JAJNBT010295949.1:0-10586 GCA_028455955.1 Notopais sp. p TS-2021 | reverse complement strand
TAATTTGTTCAAATAAATTGAATTAACTTCAAGTTATTCTTAATTTTTGGTAGTTTGCCAACGAAACCCAATCATTATTTACGGTTTATTTTATATTAAATTTATTCATTTGTAGGATAGAAGTAAAGGGAAAGGGAAATTTGGTATTAAGCTTTTAATATTTTTTAATAATTCGACATAATTTATTAAAGAGATTGTCAAGATTCTGTATAGAATAATTTGCGATAAAAAGTATTTGAAAGAATCTTGTAATATATATATTAAATTAATTAATACAGAGACGATATGATTAAATGATTGAAAATGTAGATATTAATTTATAAATATTATCTTTCGTCTGTACTTGAATACATTTTTGCTCATTTAGACTAAATTTGTAGCAAAAATCTCTATAATTCTGGTGGGCATGAAGGCATTTCCACATTCTTTAATTCAATGAAGAATCGAATCTTTATTAAGATTTATGAGTGAAAATGACTATTTTTATTTCATATTATTACAACCATAAAGTTCTTTTCTATATAACTTAGGCCAGTTCATCACGTTCGTACGAACCAACCCAGGCAAGTGCATAGAACGTATATAATAATTATGGAATTGTGGACGACGTGGCAACTGGCGATATCATAGACGGGCAAAAAAATGAAAAGTGGATTCTTTAGTGCGTCGACAAGTGGACAAAATCGAACGGCGTTATTGATGCATATATATAGTGAATCTCTGAAGACGATTCACAAAAATCAATTTATATCTTTACTTCGGGTTTCAATGGTTATTTACCCGCTTTAAAACCACATTTAGTGTAACGACCGCCCGCTTGCTTCGTTAGGCTATTTCAAACCAGGACGAATTTTGCCCGTTTTCAGCAAGAATTCACTAAGTAGCATTTTAAAATGATCAGTAAATATTTTTCAATCAAGAATTCAAACAAATTAATTGAATGAAACAATTATTAATTAACGAATCTTATAATCACGAATCTATATTTTGTATTTGTAATTTGAAAAGAAAGATGAATGTGAATTGTTTTAAAATCAGGTGGAATTTGTGTAATTTCCTGAAAATCTTGTAACCCACATCTGTGAAAGCGTATTTAGAGTTTTGGTTTATAGATTATATTCTTAAAGTTATAGAACGATTACTTTTTAAAATTTTACATATATATTGAATACATTTTTGCTTCATAAATTATTATTTATTTATTCAGACTGAGGTTTGAAATCCGAATTTGTTTTAATTGATAAATGACATCTTAATTCTGCATGGATATATATTCGATTGTTTATAGATTAGCTGTTGCCATTTTTGGAAAGTGTCTACGAGGAAATGATTATAAATTTAAATTCGTAGAAATGTTTATATAGCTAAAGGTTATATTAAATTTCATGTATTAAGTTCTAGCGAAATTTTAATTTATATCAATACCAACTTATAATTCGAGACGAAATTTTATCTTGAAATTTTAGTTTTAATTGTTGCCTCCTGATGTAAATAAGTTTAAGTTAATAAAAGTTTCGGTAAATAATTAAAATAATTTCGAATTCTTTTTATTATAAACTAATTTTCATTTTAAAAAATCTATCAACATGAAGGCCATTATATAAAGAAACTTCTGTCTCAAGTTGTTGAATTAATTTTTTTTTTGGAATATTTAAGTATACCGGTCAAGATAATCGTTAATTTTGTATATTAAATTTATTGTGCATTTATTTATTTATGCATTGAAATAATTGACAATATGGAATTATGATTGTCTATTGATTTAAGATCTATATATGGAGTTAATTTATTATTTGTCTGTGGAATTAAATAATGTGAGGTTTATTGTTTATGGGTTTAATTGTATATGTATTTAATTGTATATTGGTTCAAATTGTCTATGAGTTTATCTGGATGTGGGTTTCATATTATATAAATTGGTTTAATAAATGTATATTGGCTGTATTGTCTATTTACATACATTTTAATACGGTTAGTCAAAGAGAAGAGTTCAAAATTGTAGTGATTCTGAGGCAGGCCCTACAAAACCCTCCACAGAAGCCAGCAAGACATACCGCCCTATATATAGTGGTGCTGCTGTTCTGCTAGTCGATATATAATTTGAACTAATTGTTACGACATTAAATGAATAGCGAATGTATAAAATATCAAATTAGTCCCTATTCATTTACGTTAAAATTACCAGAACCTCATTGTTTCCACTCAAATTGTCTCATAAATTGAAGCAAAATTATACGAAATTTGATACCCTATCAATTGAGCCTCTAAACATGTTTCACGATGAGCGCTCGATAGCAAAATACTGCTAATTCCAGGGGAAGTTTTAAACAAAATGTGCCAATCAACTAGCAGCTTTTTAGTAAAAATGCCCGACAGACCATACATGTATATATATACACACATGTATTCAATCAGAAATATATATCAACCTTTTTTTACACTTAATAAACAATTACGTAGTTTGTAAAATGCGTCACTCGGTAGTCAATCACACGAAGTAAGAAGAATTAGATATTAAATAGTTGTTTTAAGATTCAAAACGGCAAAGAGCTGTCAAAGAAGTTAAGAATGAAGACAGTTCATCTTCGTTTTTGAGTGACAGGAGGATGGTGAGAACGCCCCCTAGCGGACGTATCCCAAATCTATTAGAGTGTTCGACTAAAGACTTGAGGTCTGATTGCAGCTCTTTTTTTCTCGCTTAGATTTGAATAGTAATGAGCTGGAAACGTCTAATTTGCATTCACCAGTTTGTTCACAAGAAACTCGATCCCTACTTTTAAGTTATTCAATGGCTACTGTTCACCAACCAATTTAATACCTCGCGGTTTTTCAAAAACGATTGAAAATTACAAATTAAATTCATTTTTTATGATGATCAATCCATTAAATTAATTGATTGAAAAGTCTTTTCTACTGAATTAATTTTCTGAAATTAACAAAAATGTATTATATTTCTTTCATTTTTATTTATTAGTTTATTATTTTTCATTTAGTTGATGTAGAGTGGAGTGAAGTGGGGTAATCAATTAATTATATGGAATGTGATGGAGGCACCCGATTATATTACACTCGTTTATAAATTATAATTACATTTCAGTGACTACCATAACTAAAGTAATTATTCTAGAAAATTTAAATGTATATCAAATTTGACTGATGTGATAGAAAAATTTTGACTATTAAATGATAATAGTCCGTTATAATAGTAAACTTAATTGTATATTCATAATAAATAATATATCCATATTTAGCTATTCTATTGATATATATATAATATAACAAAGGTATAATTACAATTCGTTTACACATGGATAACCAGTTGAAAATGTCAGCTCATTTAATGCTATATTAATAATAATTGACTATATAAATATTGTAATTTTGTATAGTAAACTACGACCTGTTTCAAGTGATTATTGATTATTCAGTATCTAAATTAAATGAATTAAACTGGGTAATTGCAGAGCTTGTGGGGATACTTTATGGAATTAATCTGAAGTGAGAAGATTTTCTATTTAATTCTTTAAAAGGAATTTGATTTATTCGGGTTTATATTTTCCCAAACCTGCTCGGAAAATTAAGAAAATATATTTGAAAATATCAAAATTACATGCTGCGTATATTATAAATAATACAAAGATGCTGAAGCAAATGCCAGGCAAGAAATATATATTTCATAATACCTATTTCCTATGTACTATTTCTTTGGAATGATATAAATGTGTATTTAATAATTAATCCTATTCATATTATACTTTATATTACTATAATATATAGAAGCGTCTGACGATTCTAATAAGATGTGTTATTTTTTCTCCTTTATTTCAACCAATCTTATTTTATAAATAAGTATATATAGATATATATTATCACAAATAATAAAAGTTAAATTACATTCATGTAAAGCTATATAGTTATAATAAAAAGAGATTATATAGAGTTATTTAATTGTTCTAAGATTATTATAAAGATATACTGTACCGTCATTGATCAAAATTGTATATTTGTAAATGTTCTTTATTTCGTTATTAGTTATAGTTTAATCAATGTTCATACGAAGGATGATAAGCGGTAGACAATGTTCTTAAATTTTCTTTCAACTTTTCTTCGAGATAACCTTTGATCTTTTCATTTTTTATCCATCCGAGTTATCACAAATCGATAATTTAAATTTTATTTTATTTGGCCATAATAAATAATTATTAAACTTATATATATTCGTTATTAATGGCAATATGTGCTTCTATATTTTTTAATTTAACTATCGCTTCATCAAATTAATATCTCATCTGTTTAGTAATTCAACTTCAATAAACGGAATATTATGCACCGATTTACTAACTTGCTAACATTAAAGTACAATTATCCATGTTGTAAATTTGACAAATTATAATACTTTGCATTTGTACTCATTGTCACTTGCTTTGAAGAGCAAAAAACTGGGTTTTTCCTATAGTTTTAATATCCTATACTGATGTTAATAAATATATAGATATATTAATAACGGGTTAAATATATATACTATATTATATATTAGGTTATCTCTCTTGATGTTGTGGACCTCTTGTGATTGCATTTGGCCCGCGGGTCCGTGTTTGTACTATACCATGATTTATATACTATATAGGTATTGTAGTATATAATTATATGCAGTTAAACATGCTGGTCCTCTAAAATATTATAGCAGTGACGTCAAAATTAAAAGAATATATATTATCGTCATATATAATTGTATGTATTTATTCTATAACTTGTTTAACATTCGATCGAATTATATGTTATTGGGTATGAAACCTTTTGTAAAATGTTTCTTTAAACACTAACATTTGTACGTGAATTTACGGATATGTTTCTTTAAAGCTATAAATCGTGTGTCTCGTTTTACTCGTTTATATATATACTGTAAATAAACCCATAAATATATCAATAAACAAATAAATAAGAATAAACTCTTATAAATAAACCTGAGTGGTTTACCATGTCCGATTTGTCTATACAGGAATATCTATTAAATGTTGTATGCGAATATGCAATATTTGTACAATCTTAAAGATTTATATGTAAAAAGTAATTCTTATGTATTATATATATAATTATATGCATACAGTTGATATATGAAGAGTAATTTAAAAAATAATAGTTACCCATAAAAGTTTCTTTACTGGTATTTAATTTATAAATTAAATATCGGTAAATTATAGAACGACATATGTATAATTTCTACGATTATAACACATATTTTCAAATAAATCTACATGTAAATAAAAATAGTTATATGAGAAGCTAAAATATATAACATTACCTAGAAAATAAAAATGTATATAATATATTAAGTTTAAATCTGTTAATATTTTATAAATTCTTCTTATATATAGATCGAAAAATATTAATTTTATCAACTTTATATTATATGATATAAAGAATTGATATTTATCGATTAAAATTGTTAACTTTTGTATACAATTTTATTAACAATAGTAACATATAGTAAAAATATCGGCACGATATATGGATAATTTTACCAACTTAAAGAAATGGAGGATATTTTCTAAGAGAAATTGAATGTTTGACCAAAAAAACAAGATAACTTATACATAAGACACACATAAATTGAAAGCTGAGACAAGTTCGAAGAAAAACACTGTTACATGTAATATTTGTATGTGGGATCGTGCAAAATCGATAATTCGAAGGCTATATAGTAAAGTGCATGTATAACAAATTATCTATCTGGGTTGTTCTTATCGGTAGTTGAATTATTCGTTTAATGGCTTCCCAAGTTTTCACGCAAGTGCACATTATCTACTCATTGGATAATTTATATTGAAAGAAATATTATGTACATTTTGTGTTATAATCTGCTCGTGTAAATCATAAATCTTGTCTGAATTGGCCGCTAGGTGATTTCATATAATATATATAAAAGTAAACAAAAAAAGGGCCATCGTTGCAACCCGAAGGAAATTATATATTAAGCATGAAATTTCGGTTTAATATATTAGTAGCAATTAGGGTGTAATAGTAAACTGTAGTAGAATCAAAAATCGTGCCGGCAATGAACCAAAGACCTATAATTAATTTAAGTAGCAGATAAACTAATTAATAGTTTGTAATTCACTGGATTTGATTTAAAGTGATTAAGGTAAAGTAGACTAAATGGCGGCTGGAACGAAGGTTGGTCGTCTCACTTGGACTAATACGCAGACCTGTCTGGTAAATAGTTATGAATAATAAATTAGTCTTCGGGTTTCATTACGCCGGACAACCAAGGATATCTCTCTAACTACACCAGCTTGATCTTCATATGCTTGTAGTTTCACTAATAAATAAAACTATTTGTGTTGGATGCTTATTAACTGGAGGAAAATACTTGATTTGCCAAAGTAGCTTTTTTTTTAGCTCATAATTGACTGGTAGCTAAAGGGGCTAAGTCGTAACTATCCAGCTACCAGGTTTTAAATCCAATGTATATTTCCTACTTGGTCTCTATCTGATAAAGTGCATATATGAACTACACTTCCACAGATAACATCTAAATCTGGAGGCCAAAATGAAATAAAAAGAATTAATGTTCTACCCAGGTTATTTATTGAATATAGGATCACTTTTAATAAGAGAGTCAAGCGACCTTAAATTACAAATTACACTTGCTAACTTAGAATCCATTCCTTGAGTTATTATACAGATTTCTCAACCTCATATATACAGACTATACACAGAAGAGGTTGGCATCTATTTAATCTACACAGGACGCTGTATTCTTTTAACGTCTGAAATCAGGTAGGTTTGTCCGAAGGAATCATTACGAGTCTCAATGATTCACATATATTTTACATTGCATTCTTGGACAATCGAGCAGATGTACGCAGGCATGCGGATGATCGATCGCATCTCATTCCCGTCTTATATCCGTCAGAATTTGTCATGCAATTTTAGATGTTTTCCAAATAGACGAGGAATATTTTGAGCAAAATGCAAGATCTTTATTTGAGATTTGAGTATTTTTATTATAAATATATTTCTTTCATAAATTACGATTCTGGTATCTCGGCATATTATTATACTTTACTCTACGGTATTATTACGATATTATTAGTTCGAAACAGGTTTTCTAATAAAGAATTTTATCATTTTTAAATATTTTATATTTATATATAAAAAATAAATCTCATTTTTGAAAATTAAATGATTATAAATTAAGAAAATAATACATTCTTTGTAATTACTGTAATATAATTTGTGTTCGTATTATTTATAATTTATTTTTACGAATTAAAATCTTTGCTCAGGTTGATAAAAGCAAGAACAAAAAATAGACAAGTTTTAAATTTTATTTTGATTTAGTATTTTAGTTAATGCACAAATTTTAGATTCCTTTCAGATATACAATGAGGAAGCTGGAAATAAAAGAGTGTCCCCTTTTCTGTGGCTTCTTTGTCTCATAAATCGTCTCACGCCCTTGAAATATTCCCCTTCAGGAATCTTTCAATGGATTTGATCCCCCATAGGACTATACGTCAGGCCCGTAAGGGGTCACCCTCAACCTCTTTTGTGGAACGCCAGAGGTCAATTTCATTGTATATAGGTGTCACATTGTGTAATTTGAATTTCAGTTTCCTTCCTGGAAACATAATATAAATGTAAATATTCTCAAATGATTTTCAACAATTGCAAGTCAATATTTATTGTCTTCAATGTTTAGTGCAGTATTAAAATAATTAGTATATTTAATTATACTTAACGTCATGGAAAATATCATTCGTATGCTTTGTATTAACTTTTATGAAATATTTTTGCGTAAATGAATTATGTCACATTACTCAAAAATGATTAAATTAACTCAAAATTTGTTGAATTTAAAAAATTACGTGGTGGACACTTATTTGAAATACAAAATTCTAATTTTTGTCTACTTTGAAAATGATAATGAAAAACATTCATGTTTATAATCTGTTGCAAGAGCGTGACAAATTTTTACAGATGATACCGATTGTCTTGCCTTATTTCCCCTCACAAAGGAGACAATTGAGGGGTGTCTCATCGTACTCTGGAGACATATTTTGCCTATTCCGAGGGGAATGAACGTTCGTTAATTCGAAATCATAATTAACGGGATTCAATCTCGTCAATCATTGGTTCGAAAATCGTCGGCAGAGTAGTTGATATCAAATTAAAACCTCGTGTTTATGAACGTGGTTACTCTTCGACACATTTGAGGGGATCCGGGTGTTATTTTATGAGTATTTTAATTGGTAGTTGGGTGATTGGCGACCACCGTTTTATTTAAGTGTCCAGCTATTATATATGTAGATGTGATATTTGGAATACATTTCCAATGCCCAACAGACGGACAACTTCATCAACTTTCCAATAAATATCGCTATAACAATACTCTACAATACATAGGCATATTTTCGTGCTCTATAAAACCGATCTCTATCGGAATAACGTAGCAAAACTGTTCTCTACCAATTGAATGCGTTCAAATTTTGAGAACCACCAATGAGAATTGATTCCGTTGTTAAAGGTAATCTTATCCCGATACAGACCGGGTATTATATAGTTGAACACGAAAATGCCACTATTGATGAGATAATATTTAATGCTGATGGTTAACGAATAGAAGTTAAGAAGTGAAACAATTAATTTAATTTAATATTTCTTTTTATTCAAACTGATCTATATATTACATACACATAATTCAAACAAAACAGTTGTATTACGTACATAAAACAGAACGACATTAATATAGTTTTTATTTATGAATGATATCAATATATAGACCACGGTTGTATTTCGCTTTAATTCGAATTCGTTTGGGTTTATACATAAAAAAAATAAACATTGAATAGCATTTCTTTTAAAATGGTTCTTTTTTTTTAACCAAATCAAAAATATAAATAGGTTATACAAAAGTGTATTTATAAAAAAATGTAATTGCCTTCATAAAATTACTTTTTATGGCCCGTATTTATAAAATTTAAATCTATTCAAAGTTTACTGGAATAATCGCGTCAATTCACGATTTAGTGTATTAATTCCATAACTAATTTGTACAAAAAGAAACACCAATTTTTTTTAAATGAAGCTCCGTATAGAATTAATAACTTTTTAAAAAGTTATGGAATTTTTCTCAAGTTATTTTTGAATATTATTGTTCTTATAGTTATTATTTAGAAACTTGAAATTAAATTTTGAAGATATAAGATAGTTAATGTTAAAAAAGAAACTTTATATATTTATTTACGTGAATTGATATTGACATAACGTGTATGCCCTTATCAGTGGTGCCAACCTTCCCGCACACGATCACGTACATACCAACTGACCTTCCAGTACGTGCCCATTGCAAGAACGTGCTGAAAGCTTCGATGTGACCCTCATACAAAATTTTATCGCTACGTGACCGTCCCTTTTATACTTTTTAAAGGGTATCAATATGACGTCATTGTAATAAGATCAGCTGACGATTGACGTTAATATAATATTTAAACAGAAGATAATAATTAATCAAATTTTACAATAATATATAATATTAGATGCCATCTTTTGTCGTTTATTAATTAAGTTAACTAATTAACTACTGTATTAAGCTACATTGATGGGTAACTAATAAATTTAAATTAAATGTGTAAAATTTTGCAACCTATTTTTTGTAACTCGTTGAAGCAAAAGAAGGTGACTATAGAGAAGTTAGATGCCCCTAAGGCTAATCGTAACCACGTCATATATAATAAATTAAACCTTATCGACTATTACGTCATGTTACATTGGTTAATTGAGGTTAAATAAGCCAATGGGGAGGATGTTTTCTATTCGGTATTTATCGAATAAATTCGAGCATCAAAAACGTCTAGAACGATGAAGGCAGAAGCTAGATTCCTTTTCAAGGTTAATGTTAAAAGGGTAACTCTTCTTTAGCCCAGGCATTAAATCCATGATGACGATAAAATCCACATTCTTTTAGATCCATCGGCAACGATGTGACGATACTAACCACTTTAAATATTTATTCACCAATCTATAATTATATAACAATTACTAATTGCCTTTTTATGAGAAATTATCTCATTTGTACATTGATTTATTATCAATATACATTTTCTATGAAGTACAATTATTAATATAAATAATGCTATACCACTTTCGAATTTAATTATGTTTATTTCAGGTGTAACTATTAAAAAATTGTTTGAGTTATATTATAAGGTATAATTATGTGTAAATGTTATATATAAATATTTTCTAAAAATGAAATAAAATTTCCCTTTAAATCGCACATTGAATGCAGTAATTTGCCAATTACGCAATGAGTTTTAAAAATTGAAAAGAGTTTCA
Source organism: Notopais sp. p TS-2021 (assembly GCA_028455955.1). Taxonomy (NCBI): domain Eukaryota; kingdom Metazoa; phylum Arthropoda; class Malacostraca; order Isopoda; family Munnopsidae; genus Notopais; species Notopais sp. p TS-2021. Next base: position 248 of record JAJNBT010295949.1, on the reverse strand, counting down.
CATATATATATTGTAGCAACTTTACTTGAGAATTTATCGCCCGACTATATATTTCTTGAGGGGAAATACGTAACAGAGTGCATTATTTTATTGAATTTTATTTAATTAAATGTGTCAGGGTTAGTCAGATTTATAGATTTAATACGTAAATTTTTGTTCGATTTTAATTTATCTTTAAGTTACAGATAATCAAAAATTTTAACATGACCTGATTTACGAATGTATATATATATATATATAATTATATA
>JAJNBT010295496.1:0-14190 GCA_028455955.1 Notopais sp. p TS-2021 | reverse complement strand
ACCGAGTTTTCTGAGATAGAATTATCTTGGGACCGAGTTTTCTGGGACCGAGTTTTCCTAGAACCATAATATTATATAATAATGATGCTTATAGAGCTATAATTGGGACATCCTTGAATCCGATAGAAATCTAACTTTTAATTACTATACAATTAATTCACAGATTTTAAGTGAAGAACCAGCCGTGTCTGTGTTCTTAATAGCGGGAGCTTTCATAGGATGCCTGATTCCTGTGATTGGATTTATCTTTTGTTTCTGTAAATACTCTGGAAGGTGCAGGAGCTGTTGCAGCTGCAGTTCTTCTAAACCTCGTAAAAAAGAGACATGTACAATGTGCTGTGGGAGGATTCTTTCGTCAGTAATTGTTATAATTACGACTCTCGTTGTGTAAGATAAAATATATTTTGTTAATTTAGGTAACTAGAATATAAAATCTGTAAGTTTATATTCATTAATCGGTTACCAGTTCATAATTCATTTAATGTCCTTAAAAATACTTACAGTAATTTTATATTGTCTTACCAACGCGTTTCGAACTCTATGGTCATCATCAGTGTGAATTTGTTATAAAAAATGAAGAAATCATCTATATATATATATAATGTATGTTTTTATAATTCATTTTATTTACAGGATTGGATTAACAATCTTAATCTCGAGTCACGAATCTCTTAAGACTTCAACCGAATTTATCAGAGAAAAACTTCGAGCAAATATCAAAGATGTCGAAGCTTTTGTAATAAATTCGAATTTTCAACTCAAATTCGTAATCAAGAATTCGTACAATAAAACAGCCGATGCCCTCACAGCTGACTTAGATGGTATATTAATATTGTATAAATTAAACCTAAATGTCAATATTAAATATGCAATGGAAAGTGTGAATAGTTGTTCATATTATATATATTAAACAAATCTTAATTATGTATTACTGATCAATTTTCAAGATTATTCATTTATGGAATCTAGATATTTAATAATTACTATTCATGTTTCTGATTTTAGGAATAGAATATATTTTGGGAAAGAAGCTTCAAAATGATCTGGAAGAAATCTCTCAGTTGGAAGAAGCGATGCATTCTCTCGACCAGATTAACGACCGTAAGTAAAAATAAGATATTCATAGAGTATTTTCAGCTATTTTTAAGAGTTAAATTTTAAAAAATTTATGTGAAAAATAACTTACCCCTTTTTAAAAGTGATGCAAATTCTCAGACTAGTTCGGTAAAATAAATTCAAATTGCATAGGAATTAAATCTAATGAACTTTTACTTAATGATAATCTCAGCTTACCGGTGCAGTGCACATGCACTGGACAAATGTCCAGAAAATAATAAACTAAGCTATACCGATAAGTGTTTATTTAATCCGTTCGAAATTATGTCTGTCGACATTTTGACCTACAATCACCTCGCTTGAACTAAATACTTAAATGGTTCAATTAATACCTACAAATTTGTGTTTCCAATATACTTAAATGTGTCTGTATATAGGTTTTCGAAGCATAGGAAGTCGTTTGACGAGATTGGAAAAGTTAAGAATGTTAGCTGTGGAAGACGAAATTGAGGTAAGTCAGAACAAAGTTGCGTAAACAGAAATTACAAAAGAAATTATATATATACATTTTGGGATGAAAATTTCAAAATGATATCTTATCATTATTAAAAAGAGTTAATTTTATTTGTATTGACATAGTCCAATACACTTTAAGTGATAAATGATAACCATCGTTTGTTTTTACAACTAGGCGAAGATTCGTCTGAAAATAATCAGAAAGGATTTAAACAACTTATTGCAGTCGTGTTCTCTTATGGATCAACTTCACTGTGGGACTGTAACTGTCAACCAGATGCAACTAAATATATCTTTCAAAAACGTAAGATTTACTTTAATGGACTTTAATCTAGTTACTTTTATACTTGGTCCCATGAAATCACTATGTAATCACAATATAATTACTATGTAATCACAATATAATCACTATGTAATCACTTTAGAATTATAATTTGTATTACAGATATCGATTACGCAACTTTTAAAGTCTGTAAAAATGGTAGAAATGAAAAATTTAACCGACGTTGCAAGAAAGACAAGAAGAAAATTTGCGAACATCCCAACATTTATAAATAAAAAAACCAAAACTGAAATGGAATGTAAGATCAGGTCATTTATGAGCAATTTACTGATTGGCCAATTATTTATCTCTTGACTGAAAATAATGACCAATTAGGATTTTTTTCTCCCTATAGTCAGATTTTGCAGATTTATACTAATTTTTTCAATAATTTCTGATCCTATTTAAAATGTAACTATAATTTTTAAAGAAATTAGTTGTGTTTTTGATAAACATATCAGAAATATCATAATTTGTGCATTGTTTTTGATTCTGAAAACAATATCAAGCCTCCAAGATCCATTTAATTAAAGAAATTATAATTAGTTACTAAATATAAAATCGGTCTATTTTATTCTATCACCTTTGTTTTAATTGTCTTGGAGCTATTTATTTATTTTGAATTATTTATTTATTTTACAACTATATTCATTTATTTATTTTGCAGCCATAAAAAATAATTTGTCCGTTTTTGCAAACACGTTTGATGATCGTCTTCGTTTGATAGATGATATCGAATATCATTCTCGAAAAGTCATTCGTCAAATGAATGACAAAATAGAAGATTTGGTCTCCATTTTTCAGACGGTTGAACCAATTCATCGATACATCGGAATGGGTAAGACATATTTTAATTAAATACATTTTTAATTCAGTTAACTAATATATATATATCTTTATTGTATAAAGAAGTAAGACAATGCAATAGTATCCCAAAGATTGTGTTTAAACCAAGAATGCTCGATTGGGAAAAGTATGAAAATTGCATTTTACTGTGACGTCAATCTCACAATAGCATTCCTGTTTAATTTCCAGGTTTAGCTGCAGGTATTGGTGTGATTGCTCTGTCTTTACTCAATGTCACTATATGTGTCTGTTGTTTCCCAAATGCCAATAAAGGAATCCACAAACAATCAAACACTCAGAAACTTACTGGTTACAGTCTCACAAGGTACACTATATCGAGTACTGTTTTGTTTCCTCTGTTACTTTATAGTTTGGGACATTCTTTTAATATTGGGAGTGACGGTGATATAAAATCGCATGTAGCTTCATGAATAGCTTGTTTCGTTAATGAATCTTGATCGTAATTCTCTTTTCTAGTTCTGTGACTTTGATTTTCTTCCTCTCGTCATTCTTGTGGCTGATGACCTTAATCATCTTTTTCTTGGGAACGCAAATGCATATTTTTATTTGGTCGCCTCTGCACGATGAGCCGAGCTTCAAGACCCTGTCAAAGTTGTTACATAACGAACAATTGACGCAGCAAAATGGATTTCTCAATAATGTCTTTAAGAACTTGAAACAAGAAATCAATATTAAGAACATTCTAAGGTAAGTAAGTCTTCAGTATAAGTTAATGTGAAATCAATGTAATAAATATCTCTTTTCAATATTAACTTTTCCACTGAGTGCGTAAATGTTTTTTAATCAATTAAGATAAAAAAGTATAAGAGCCCTTTCAATTACGTCTTTATATCGCATTAAAAAATACTACGAAATGTAAATTGAAACCTAATAAGTATGTATCTAATCTGATGGCGGCTGACTTAAATTGATTGGAAACTTTTTATTTTTATTTTCTCGAAAAAAAACAAGAAAAACATTTTCGATTCAGTGGAAAATTGTACAATGAAAATAACTTTTTGATTAATTTATTTCACCAGCTCAAACAGAAAAAAGTCGATGAATCGTTCTAATCGGATTTATGTCATCTTGTTTGATCAAACATAACCTAACTTGCCAAATATGCGCTATAGACTGGATCCATTGGCTATAAAGAAAGAAAACCAGTTTTTCTTGAATTTAAACAAAAATTGTATATTCTAGAGAGTGTAAAAAAGAAGAAACAATCTTCAGCACTTTAGGCTTAGGTTCTCTCATGGACATTGATAAAGAATTCAACATTCAACGGCAGCTGCACTTGAAAAACAAATTAAAATCTATACGAATCAACGTCACTCAAATTGACTTGACAACAGAAGATTCAGAAATTGACTTAAATGCCTTTTTAAAATCCTTGAATATTGACTTAACGAGTAACATCCAACAGGTAAGTAATTGATTGCTCAACAAATTACAAGTAAAAACAATTTTTTTTACAAAGATATTTAAAATTAATATAAAATTATGATAATAACTATCAATAAAACTGATTATTTTCGTAGTTAGATCGACGTTTGACGAAACTGAACTTCAAAAGATTTATTAACAATATGCAAAGGGTTGCTGGCCAATTACAATCTATGGAAACATCAGCAGCTCTATTTAGATTGGCCACAAAATCACGAAACTTCATGCGGAACATCCTAGATCCTCTTCAAACGAAGAAGGTTGTTTGATATTCATAACTTCTTAATTATATCTTTAGTTTGAAATTTTTATAAAACAACATTAAGACAAAGTCTTTGTAAACCATTTCTTGTTTGAATGCTTATTTATAATTAAATAAAATAGCCGTATAATAAAGTTTGTTGCAGGATAAATTGAAGTACCAGATATCTTTGCTGGAAACAGACGTTAGGCCTTTGCTGAGGACGATCGAAGGCAGCGTCGATCATTTGCACAAATTTCATAATGTTCTTCGCCTCAAGGGGCAATCGATCGTTGATAAGGTACTATAAGTGAGATCATCAATACCAAACTTAACCTAACTTGGCAAATAATTGCTATATAGACTAAATTAGAACTACAGTAAGTTCTAATTAACAATTCATATTTATTATTTGCGTAATAATTTAGAAGTATCTAGTTTATTATTAAATATGGTACAGCATTTGTAGAGAGTACAATGAAATCCTATTTTATAGCAGGAGAAAACTGAGTATAATAAAAATGTATTTAATATATATAAGAATTATAAGCTATTATTATGCTACATTTGATTTAATTATGTCATGATAAATAAATATCATTGTATAAGTAAGACTGCATTTTACCCAAAGTAATTCTTTAAAACCTTTACATTGCAGTACTGTAGTACTATATAGTTCATACAATTCATAAGTAAGCAATCATGAAAGGTCGCAGGTTGCAGGGCTGGAGAGAATTAGTGTACATGCAACAGAGCAGGTCCCTATTAGTATATTGAGGAGCGAACACCTCTTATAGTTTGACCTATACTTGTCAAAAAATGAATTGTTAAATTTGCTGCAGAAACTTCTAGATTACACAGAAAGACTTTTGAGTTACGTTCGTCAGCACTCTGAACATCTCCGACACTCCTTTAATCACAAAATCGCCAAATGCGGTCCAGTCTGGCAGATTTTTGAGTCTGCAAGGACAACAATTTGTTCCAGTTCTACAGATCCAATGGTAAGAAACGCTACAAGATTTTTAAATTTAGGCTCACAATGACTTTTTAATAAAAAAATTACTACACAATAGATATGATTCTTAACGCTTCAACTGTTCACTATTTATAGTCTAGGACTCAAGGTATTATAACGTTTATATTGTTAAAGAAAGAAGTTATTCAGAATGTAGTTTAATTCACCCCTTATAAGCGAATAATATTTAATAGGTTGAACTTTAATCTAGGACAGACTCTTGACTGTTAATATATCACAATAATATTTTCAGTTGAATGTCATGAATTTAATATCGATTTTCTTTTTCATTCTTCTTCATCTCTTTACAGAATTCATTGTGGATAAGTTCGCTATTTTGCCTCCTGTTGTTTCTTCCTCTTCTGTACGTGAATTTAAAACTCTCTCTTGTGTATCTTGGGTCTTCTATCGATATAAATAATTCTAATCTAATGTAAGTTTTTCCAATAAAACTTTTACAATTAGCATTTTCACCATTTGAACTTTCAATATCACTAAAATTAATTAACAAGATTTGTTCTCTGTATAAGATAATCTTTATTTGCTTTTCGTACAAGATTCATTGAAATTATAATAATAAATATAATGATTTTAATCCAATAGCTGCTATCAAAATTTGAACTTATATTCTTTTAGAAATGATCTTTACCAAAATTGCAATGGAATGCAGTCTAGTTTTTCGTCAAATCAATCTTCAAACAATTTATGGGTTACTCCTGGATCCAACAGAAGAATCCATCAGGCTTCTCAAAATACAACTATTGTTCCTCAGGAGAACATTGCAAAGATCATTGTAACAGAAGATTTCCACGACCATCATTACGATCGAATCCAAAGAGATCGGTATTGTCAAATTAACGTTTTATTATCAAAATATAATTATGGTACAAATAATTCTTATCTCAGGGTATAATTAGCTGGTGGTTTTAGAAACAGAAATTTTGAAAGTTCAAAGTTATCTTATAATTTTTAAAACTGATCATTATTCAATTTTATTTAGGTTGTCAATTCTTTGTCCGATGGAAGAATCGAACTACAACAGGCATTCCGCATGTCCTCCAGATTGTCAACATCACATTACAGCTCATACTAATAGTGTGGTATTACCTCATTTGATGCACACCTCGAATCATCTAGAAGAATTCGGACAAAGACGTATGCCAATTCTGCCATCTTTTAATGCTCGCCGCTTTCAGGAACATCATCTTCAGGCGCAAAGAAACCATGTGATGTTCATCCCACATAAAAGAAAGTCTCAGCAACGGAGCGTTTCACAGGACTCTGATGAGATAAGAGGAATTTTAACAGTAGATGATGCAGTCATTGTTCAACCTGTAGATCGCTATAATCCAGATATTCCCCAAAGTCTCTCAGAAAAAATTCAAGATTGGCAGAGACGCGATAGTGATGTTGTAGCGATTTCCCAACTGACGGCCTGGAAGGAAGCTGCTCTAGCTGGAGCAGATTTTGTGACTCCAGAGTTTGTCGCAATTCAAGTTCGCAAAACTCCTTTGTGGGTTAAGAGTTTTTGGGAACTTGACCCCAGGTCCATAGCTAAGAAATACTTTTTTTCCAAAGATGCTAATGCTAAGAAAACCAAACTAAATCTAACCTAACCTTTTCTTCGAAAGTATAGCTAACTTTATTTATTACAATAATTTCTTCTATTTCATTGTAGGATTTTGATTGCTACTGCTATATGGTCAATGAATCATATATATAGATATAGAGTGACCTACATATATTGTATATAATTTATATATATATATACAGTATATATAATATAAGGTGACGTAATCCACAATGATGTGTGCACCTACCAGCTACAATGAAATCAACAGAAAAATATATTTCGAGCACATGTTAAGTCTATAAGTAGTTTCTCTACATATGTATTTTATGTACCCCAACCTCGTATGGTAGGGTATCCGACAAATATCCATTGATACACAACTGATGGAGTACGAGGATCTGCACTCGCGCTTATTTCCTCGGTCCCTGTATCGTTCCAGTTTAGTCAGTAATAGAGCATGACAGACAGTGCCAAAGGTTTTACTATAATCTAAGAAAATACAAGCACTAAATATTCCATTACCAAGGCCACCTATTAATAAATCTATAAGTTTCAGTGAAGCTTGCGTTGTATCTTTGTTTTTTTCTAAATCCAAATTGATTAGAGGACACTTATGAGGAATACTCTAAGAATGATTCCAATCTCACATAAATAAGTTATTCAAAGATTTTATTCAGCATAGGTAGCAAAGATATAGCTCTATAGTTACTCAAACGGCTTGATTTTCTATATATATTTAAAAACCGGAACAATTTTATCTTTCTATAGTACATTGGGATACAAATCTTTTTCGCAACAAAAGTTAAATAAGTTTCATATTATTTGAGATAATTTAATTATCGAATATTGCAAGAACTTTACTGGTATATCGCTATTTTTGTTAGTATCGAGACTTTTCATGACCTTTAGAACTTCTATAGGTAAGGCTGCGGTAATGAACATGGAGTTGTTATTGTTAGGTATAAGTTCGATATAACTCCCTCTAGGATTGTCTAATTTTGACTGAATGGAATTAAAATACTGATTGAATTCATTGACAATTAAGTTCGGGCATGTCACCTCTGGTATCCGGACAACTGCCACCTGGACAACCGCCACCGGACAATTGCCAGCGGACAACCGCCATTTAGGACAACTGCCATCTAGGACAACTGCCATCTAAGACAACTGCCACCTGGACAACTGCCACCTTAAGCAAACTATTGTCAAACCTAATTTGGCATGCAGAATATAAAGTAGTTAAAAGAGTATAAGATAGATTGTAGGGTAGGTTAGGTTAAGTAAATAAATATCCTATTGTCTGACCTATACTGTCGTATTTGTATTTTTTTATATGTACGCAAAATAATTTATTTATTTCATTTATTTATTGTTACAAATTTACATATAAATAAAGTTTATGTTAAGCAAATTAATTTTGTCATCTTCGAATTTTTTAAAGTTTGCCCTTGTCAGTCTTTTAAATTTTACTTTAGTCATTTCAGGTTTAGCCTTATATTCGTATTCAATAGACAACTGTATAGGAATATGATCCAAGACAAGATAATCATAAATAGTGCAGTCGATATTGGCGTTGAAATTGATTCAGATATGATCCAATAGTGATTTATAAGAATTCCAGATTCATAACGAGTTGGTCCCATTACAATTTGTCTAAATTTTCCCTCATTGAAATTATTGTTTAAAATTATTTATAAATTGTTTGTCAGTTTCATTTTACAAGACTATGTTAAAATTGCCAATTAGTATAGTTTTTCCTGACAAAATTTTCTGATCAATTATCTCTAGTTAAATATAATTTTTTCTAAGAATAGTATCATATACTTTAGAAATGAATAATGGAGGACAGTTTGCATTATGTTTCAATAATATATTTATGAATAATCTAATTAAACAAAATGTAATTAACCTAACCTAACCGATCTTGTGACTTTTGATGTTATAACTTTTTTTCTGTGTACATTTCTTCGGACCACTCAGGAAGAAACTGTAGGGTGCACATATAATTTTGGATCACCTGTATTGAAACTGAAATTATCTCATCAATTTATTTCACATAATTATGTGCTTTGTATCAATATCATTTTTGTCAATAAGCATTTTTCATTTTTTCATGAAAAATAATTAGTAACTCATATTAATCAAGAAGTCAGTTTGTTAAAAATGAAGAAAACTTTAATATTTTATCTTGTTGAATTGATATTTTAATTTATTATATTAACATATATAAGTGGTAATTGTTAATAATTGAATAAAATGTATTTGGAGTTAAATTTACATGTTTTTATTTCTTATTAATTAATAGTAATATATATATATCTAGAGATTCATAAATTGGGTCTAATTGTAGGTTTTCAATATTAGAAGTAGAATTATCTTCGCGATAATGTAATGCATACCAATTTTTCTTAATACATAAGATCATAAAATCCCAGTGCACATGCATTGCATCACATTAATTTCTTATTTTGGAAGAAAAGAGACTTTCATTCACCCTTAGTTTACTTACAGATTCATCAAATTAAGTATAAGTTATTTTTAATTCATCGGACAACTAAATATATGATTCATTATAGTAGTTTTCTTATACAAAATTATCATTTATCGATCTTTCTTAGTTTAAATGTACAATTTTTTTGTAAGTTTGATGTGATTTAAATGTGGTTACAGAGCTGAAATTATATGTGATAGGATGCCTATCGATCAAAACTAAAATAAAAATAGATTACTTCCAATCGCAGCCACGCAACGTAAAAATAGATACGTGAAGACGATTTGCTATTCGTTTATATTCAAGTAAAAAAAATTATAGGAATCCGATAGTTGATGCTTATGTTTATAAGGGGCGCATTTTCGCGTGACTTTAGAATTCCAAGTCTCGAATAAAGATAAGCAAGTCTTTGTTTATCAAGAAAACGATACTATATTTATTGGTCGGATCAGGTAGTCTGTTCTAGAATGTAAGACCGTTATAGACAACTAATTGCTTATGAATATTTAACCTAGGATGAGACGCTCTAAGATAATTTGATGATGTTAGTGTTGTGCTCATGGTTATTAACAGTTTGATTCCGTATATGATCCAAAAACGAATATTTGTCGCATTTTAACCAATATAAAATGCAGAGATTGTAATTTATAAATTCCATGTAATTTGTCAATCTTCAGATAATCATAGATGCCATGGAATATCGTGATAGAACTCTTGCATTATAATAAATGCATAAATATTTCTTTTCACCCAACATCGTGACTGATTCAATTACTTCATCACTCGATGGTTTCAATATCGAAATATCGATATACAACAATAATAAGTTACAAAAAATACCAATATGTCGATAATATACTGACGGTATTACTCTATAATTTAGCACTGACAGATATAAACACCGGTATTCTGTCTAGAGTAGTTGTCAGTAATATTTACAGAGTTAGTTGGTCAGTATGTTTCATTATATATGGTCATCTAAACCTTGACGAATCTCTTCGACTATATTAGATTTAAGGTTTCGGCTCAAAGGTTGAAAATGTTCCGGTCGGTGGCAATAATTCTTACATTCGTGAACCTCTTTGGTGAGTTATTTACAATTTGGTTTAATTTTTGATGAATTTCAGTAATTTTTGTACGTTCAATATATAAGACGTATATAGGTATCATAGTAAAAATTGGAGATTTAGGACCTACAGTACAGTAGTACCAATTTATTAAAGATATGATATGAATATAATTGTTAATAATTAATTGGATGTGATTGGTGTAGTTATTATAAATGATCTTTAAAAATTGCTAATAATTAAAAAAAAACAGAGTTAGATCTGGTATAATTTGTTAATTATTTGTATATAATGTCATTGTAGGAACAATGACATAATAAATTAAAAAATTTCAGTTATAGGAAGCTGCGAGAAAACTTTCGGCTCGTACGATCCTTTTAAAGGAACTTTCGTTCAATCCTTCAAATTGAAAAATCCCCTGACGTGTTCGATTTACGTCGTCAGCAGTGACTTCTTATTGGTTGAAGGCTGTTTAATCAAGGAACTTTCTGTAGAAGGTACGTATGCATAATTCTGTGTAATGCATTACTTGCGTTAATTGAACTTATTATGAATATTTCTTTTACAGGAACGAAGTTTTTCCTTGATGATAAAGTTATAACAAAGATGCAGGATATTCTGTAAGTACTGGATTTCTTAGTTTGTTTTCGGTAGAATATTATTTAATATTGATATGACAATTAACTGAAGATAATTTACTTAAATCTTTTTTATTAAAATCAAAGTGTACGTTTGTGTATATCGGATATACAATAAACACTTTAAGAACAGGAATGAAGCATCATAATGAGACAATTCAGAGATGCATGAAACATATTTATATTTTAGATGAAGACAAACGAAAGTTTGATAAATATTTTATCATTCTTTTTTGTGGGTTTTCCAGAACATCTCTGCTGTATTTTTTTGAAGTCCTTTTTGGCTTATATTATAACCGGGAGCGTGCTACCTAACGAAGTAGATTTATATGAGAGTGAATGAAAAGAGCCTTGGAGAGACTCGAACCCTAGCACCTCAAGATGCAGAGTTAAGCATGCTTAAGCATTGCTCCATCACCTTATATACTAATATATAGTATTATTTTATATTAGACGTGTTATATATTGAAAATAAATTCAAAGAAAAATTTCAAAATAGAAGATTTAATATTTTGAAATATTTGAATAAAGTTCCTAGATAGCAAGAAATAAAGTATTTTTATAAAATCTAGAACAAGAAAAATATAGGAAGAAAATCTTGGACATAGATTTCAATAGAAAATGTCTTGACAATGGGCGTATTTTCGTGTGTGATAAGAAACCGATCTGGATCGAAATAGCCCAGTCCAAACTATTGTCCACCAATAGAATGACTTCAATTTCTAACGACGACCAATGGAAATCGATTTCTTCAATAAAGTGATTTTTGTTCCGATCCATATCGACTTTATGCTGCCCAAATACTCTAATAAATAGAAATTATTCCAAATTTTAATGTACTGTACGTGTCATTCATTCTGAAAAGTAAGTTGGAAATTATCTATAGTTTACGCCAAAGAGGTCCTTTAAATTTATTTCTTGATGAATAAGAGAGAGAATGATGTCTAATACTTTTTCTTTTTTAATTCAAATTAGAGTCTATCCTGTCTTGTACAAAAGAGGAGTTCTCCTTGAAGTCGATGAACAAAATTTGAAATCTGGAAGCAAATTGAAATTCACCAGGGAAACGGTAATATAAATAAATGTATATATGAAATTTATCAACTATATACATTTTTACAAACATTTTTTTTCCCAATAACCAGTATATCACTTTTCTAAGATCGATATAAATAATATGTAGCTATAGATCAATTTTGAGTGAGTCAATCTTATATTAACTGTAAGTAATCTGGAGGGTGTACCATATATGGTAACCAATTATCATATTATATTTTCTGGTTATTAATTTTATACCATTGGTGCTCAGGATGTAGAACAGCAGGAAGAACTAATTCTTCCAGAATGGTTCATCGTTCCTTTTATTGGAAAGACACCGTTCGAAAATTCTTCTAGAGTTGAAAATTCTTCATTTGCGACAGCATCCGACATTCTCCTAATTAACTCACAGACGATCATCCTCGACAACTTTTCCTTCTTCGGAGTAGAAAACTCGAGTTACTTCTTCTACGGTAGTAAAAGACAGAACCAGAATGCAAAAATCAAAGACAGATATCAAATTACATATCCAAATGGAAGGTAATTGTATACTATGTAATGGATTTTTATTCATTTCATTTAAAAAATCAGAATTTTTATGTTTCTTTTATGTAACATTTATTTTTGATCAAAACATAACCTATACTAGTTCTTTTTTTGGTCCAACAATTGTATCAATTTTCTGAAAATTGCTATTTTAACAGCAAAGCCCATTTACGCATTTACAAGAATGAAACTGTGATTTTGAACTTACCTAAAAACATCACATTCAAAGATGTTGACCAACTGGAAATAATTTGTCCGGAAACCTGTTCAAAATCTGAGAAAATATTAACGAAGGTGCTGCTAACTGAAGAAAAATACACACCACCTCCTTTCTACTTCGATTTAAATAAGGTAAATAATTAGTCGCAATTTCTTAATTAAATCTTATATTTTAATATATGACATTTAACTATCAATTTTCTTATTTTAATATTCATTATTTACAGTTGGAAAAATATCCTGGATTGTGCCAACCCATATATACTTTCTCATCTCGATCGGTAAGTTTATAGAAATAATGGCCAAATCGAATTTATTTTTAGTGTTAAACTATCAATCATTGATAAACTTAAACTGAATAATGTTTGTGCACAGAACTTCCAGCCAGTTCCCCCATGCAGCAGAACATCACTAGCGACATCTGTCCGAGATTCTTTCAACTGGTTATTGTTTTTGGTCAGTGTGTTTTCAACAATCATCATGAAAGTGTATCATATCTGAGTACATGATGTTCCTTGACAGAGGACTCTATTTACCAAGGATTAATAATACATATTAATATATCATTAAAGGATCTTCATTTATATTCTAAATTAATGACCGGTTGTTACAAGTTTAAATACAAATAAACACATAAACCTAAAAGATCAATTATGTAAATCAATAAAAATCGGTTCACTAAAATATTATCGGGTGAACAATAAAGCAAAGTAGGAAATATTTGAATATTTTAGATTTAGATTTTATATAAAGATCGATCGAGATCCATTGTAATAAATTCGAGTTTGACCTTATATAATGGCTGGTTGTGTCCCTACACTAATATACCAAATAATTTTAGCCATCATATTAGGGTTATATTGAAATATTAAATTTAGAAATACCGTAAATTTTAAAAAATCCGGATTCATCTGAAAACAGGAGTGTTCGGTACTCATAGTCCATGCATAAGTGTAATCCATGGGGTAGTCCAAAGGAAAATTCATTAGGCACAGTTTAAAAGTGCAATGTCTATATATATTTATCTACTATGTGATTGGTCAGTAAGGAGAATTGTTGATGTCTTGTGATTGGCTAGAATTTAGAAGAGAGAAAATAATATTTTCTGACTGTCTAGAACAGGGCTTCTCAACCTTTTTGCTGTCATGTACCCCTTTAGTGTTTCGGAATTTCCCT
>JAJNBT010294814.1:0-11693 GCA_028455955.1 Notopais sp. p TS-2021 | reverse complement strand
TTTTTTTAATTAAAATTCGTTAAAAATAGTTTTATAAAAACAAGTTTGGAGGAATTAATTTATTTGAAATATTTCCTGACAAATGCTATAAACATTAATGCCTTGTCCTGATTATATTGATCATGATGTCTAAAAAACTAATTTTAAACCAAAACGATTGTTAGATTCTACTTTTTAAAGTTAACTTTTTATTCTAAAAATGTTTTAGCATATTTTAATTTTAAAAACCAATGATTTTCATCAGACCCTGAAGATGAACATATTAATGTTCGAAACGTGTTGCTCAATTTAATAAAGATGACTGTTTCCTTCTTTATTTATCAAACCATTTATTCTTAAATCTATTTTAATTAATGAAATACTAGAGAGTGTTTATTTAAAAATAATAAATTATTGCTTAATAAATTAACCTCAGGATTATATGTAGGCGGAGCAGTATTGAAAGGGTTTTCAAAATCAGAGTCTTGGTATTGATGCTTCTCGTCAACTCCTAATTTCTCTCTTTTAATTTCGTCCAATAGCTTCTGAGCCAATATCTCTTTTTCATCCAAATTCATTTTCCCAAGTTCATGATGCAATATTCGAGTGTTACAATTTTGTTCCCTGTAAGAAATATCTAAGCATAAAGAAAATAATAGCATTCCATAATAGTGATTAATTGAGAAACAGTTAATTTATGGAAGACATCGTTCTTCATCTTAGTTTGTTTGGTATATCAAAAGAAATATTTTGAATCTAAACATAATTATTACGGTACATAATATGGCAAAGCTGAGAACAATAATTCTTTTTTTTCTTTTTTTTTTTACAAGCCGCGCTTGATATGATTCTTGTATTTTTAAAAGTTTTAATAACATACAGTTAAATTAATCACTATATAGTTGTTCATGCGTGAATTTAGAATACTTTGTATCATAAAAACAAAAAAAATCACAAATTATTGTATGACGCATTGTTAAATCATTATTTTCTAGCTTTGTAATTTAGCAGCATGCACCAAAGGAAATTCAATTTATGACTCACCAAAAGTCTAGAGATTCGGCTCCCATAAGCGATATCTTGCCAAGCAATAGACAAATGATTTCATTTGAAGGTGACATAACACAGCTAGATTTGGCATCTCTAAGCAGTCTTTCTATTCCTAGATCAGTCTGTTTAGTATATAGATTATTAGTTGAATTAAACAAAGAAAAAATCTGTTAATTTATATACAAGGTTATGTATCAAAATCACGCTGCATTTATGTCCGATGTTTACCACAACATGATTTAACTTTACATAATTCGGTAATGGAAGAAGTCATTACCTGTATTTTACAAACACAATTAGAATAAATAAGAAAAGCGATACTATAATAAACTTTCTTATGAAGTTATTACAGATTTTTTATTGGAAACTTTAAAATAAAGCGAAAATAGAAAACACTATTATAGCAAAACATAGAATAGGAAAAAAATATTTGCTTCTTAAAGCACATTTTAAATTAAAGAAATAAATAATATCTTTTCGACTAATTATGTAATAAAGTGAACTGAAATGAGGATAAATCAACAGATAAAAACTTATGCTGACAAATATAAATAAGATAACGAAAAGAGACGTTTTTTATCTTCAAATTAAAATTCTCTAGGAATATAGATATTCATGAATATCAAATATAAATATATATATTCATTATGAATATACGTACTTTATATCCTGAACCACCGCAAGCATGCAACATTGTATCTGATACATGATCAACATTTTTTGATGTTTCCAGTTTGCATATCCACATCCATTGTAGAAATTTATCTCTGTGGATAAATAAGAAATAATGAATGTTAAATTTATATCTATAATAGAATATAGAGAGGTGTTTATAGATTTTATACATGTAATAGTTTACCTGACTGTGTAATTGGGATCTTCGTACATAGACCAATTACAGTTGTCAGTCTCTTTATCCAGAACATGGGCTATCATGTAGACGTGAGATATATTAATGGATGTAGAAGACAAACATTCCCCAAAATAATTTTGGATCGTTGGGTAATCACATATCCTCATACCCACATCGGCGTGGGCCTTCCTAGTCACATGTTTCTTGGCCAAGTCCATGCAAGCCATGCTGATTCCGTTGCAGTTGGCAGAATTGAGAGTCAATAAAAAAGATAACACTTCGTTAATGATCTGTAGAAAGTAAAACAAATTGGTGAAAATGACCAATACTAAATATTAGTGACAAGAATAAAATTATAAACTCTAAATTGACCACAGTATCGAAAAAAAAAATATTGCTGCGATTGAAATAAAAATATGGTGACCGGATCACTAGCCCCTACTTCATTCGATCCCGGTTCACTCGCCCCAAGGTCTATTTCTATCCGGATTATCTCCTATTCATTATTTACTTATAATGGAAAAAATTACCTATTATTTGGAAATGATTAATTTTGGATAAGTTTTAAGTTTGGTTTGGTTACATTAAATTAAATTAATTAGGTTAGGTGAGGTTTGATGGTTTCATTAGCTATATTATTCATCTCCAATCTAAAATATTTAGTTTCTACGTGATATACATATTTGTTGCACTATAATTATGTTTAACGATTATCTTGATAAGTTGAGCTTCAGCTGCATGCATTTTCAACTACAAGAATATGGGCTCTTGCTGCATAAGTTTTCACATCACACTTCCAATAAACTTTATAAGAATCGGCATTTTTCTTGTGAATTCTGATTTAATTTTTATTTCTTTCAGTTAACTGTGATTTGTGGAATCAATATTTATAGGAAATTTTAACAGCTAATGAATTCTTAGCTGTTCTTTTTCAAATGGGAGCGAATAATCAGGGGGCGAGTGAATAGGGAGCAAATGAACCGGAGGCGTGTGATCCGGGAGCCTCATATAATTATTATGGACGTAAATTCAAAGCGAAAACACCAAAAAAAAAATGATGTCTATAGCTGTGCGACCTAAAAAATTCTGAGGAGAACAATAACAACTCCCTAACAAGTTCTAATTAATAAAGAAAATAAATCGTGGAACCATCATGTCTATAATAAATGTTGTCAGATAAAAATTATAATTTCATATATATTAAGAAAGAGAGCTACATTTGGTACATAACATATCTACAGTAGTATTACCAATTTACATTGTTAATAGGAAGGTTCGTAGTAACGAATTAACGAATTAGTCTCCATACCATTTGTCCATCTCCAGCCGATCCAATCATTCTATCAAGTGGAAATTTGCCCTCAACAATCAAGGGTCCTGATTGGTTGCCATGCATTCCAAGAGCACTCCATTCATCCATTGAAGCTCTTACTTCATCCTGGATAAATAAATTATGAAATTATTGAGAAAAATAAATAATTAAGGTGTGTTATTGGTGATGGAACATACAAATAATGCTTCATAATTGTGGCTTATTATTTACCGTCCAATGAGCTCCAGACAAAAGAGTAAATTTAATAAGATAAAACTCAACAGCCCTTTATCGACCTTCAATGTGAAAATTGCTAGAAAACTTTTATTTTGAATGTGATTATTGTTATATAAAGAAGGTTAAATGTCTATTAAAATGTTTCTTTGGAAATGATTCCATAATATTCTCAATCAATATCTAAAATATTTTGGGCAATATGTTTTAGATAGAGCTAGACTGATATATCATTTTTTAGTATGACGCATAAATAAAAAACTCGTTCATTTATAATTAAAATTGACGTAATTCAGTAACAAAATTTAAACAAATATTAACATCTTTGCCTACCACTTGTCTTTATATTATAATTTGTTAAGTATATATTCTGTAATATGATATGATATATGTCTGATGTTACATATGTTGATATTTCTATTTTAAAGCGGATCAATATACCATCAAGATCCCCAACGTGTTCTAACAAAAGTTATTTTGCTTAATAAATGACAGATTTACCTTGTTGACTTAACTGGCTTAAGTAACTTAATTAACTTTAACTGACTTAGTTAATTGACTTAATTTATTTAACAAACTTAATATTTATACTTAATTTTATATAATTAGGTGTAGAATTATAATTATTGTTTATAACTGATTGTTTTAAGAATTTTACAATTAAATGCTCTTTAAGTTTTTGCAGAATTATAATTTACGGTATCCATAAATCATGTTTGATTACAACATATTATGCATATAAACAGTACAATATAATATATGAATTTGAACAATAAATGATTGGATTTGATAAATGGTGAGAATGCAGACCCTTTTCTAAATTATTGCGTCCCCACAAAATCGAATGATCAGATCACCAAAAACTATTCTAATTAAAAAAGTAAACCTTCACACACAACAACATTTTTAATTAGACTTTGTTGTGTGATCTTTAGATTTATTGATTTACAAAAAGTGAATGACCCCTTAAATCAGGCCATTGTCAATCGAAGATTAAGTAATGTTCTGATTAGCTTGCCTTGTAAATGAGAAATATAGACTTGTTGGTGTAATCTCCGTCAAAATTTGGAGATATGCTCTCAAAGATATAGAAATCTGCATGGCCCGCACTTGTGGTCCAAGAACTGTACTTCAGAATTTTAATGGTGTCTTCGTCGATCTTCTTCACTTTAGACGAGAGTGGGTACCAAAAGTGCCCACCTATAATCAAGATCAAGAAGTATAAATTAATTATTTAACTTAATTACTGAATGTATAATAAATAACTGAAATTCATCAATAAATATTTCTTGAAACGATTATCAAGACTATATACATGATTTCGTTAAAAAAGATACAATAATAAGTCTTAAGTTATGTGCTCAGACCTGTAGCTGGATCTGAGTGAGGTAGAGCTCCAATAAGTTTGTCTTTATTAATGCGTCTCAAGAGGTCTTGAATATTTTTTTTATTATGATACCGAAGCAACAACGAAGAACACGCCGCAATATGCATCGCTAAAAATATCGAAGATATGAAACATATTCTTATAGGATATTCGAAACTAACAATTCAAATTTATTAATTGATTATTTGCTTATATCAACTTACTGAAAACCAAGGCAGTGGAGGGGCATCCGTATCTAGCAATAGTTTCGACAACCATAACAGTCCCAATATGATTTTGTCCTAAGCCTCCGAGTTCTTTGGGAATAATCAATCCGAGTAATCCTAAATTAGCTAAGTCATCCATTGACTGCCGAGGGAACTCGTATGTCTTGTCACAATGAATCTATTCATATGATGATAATGTAATACAATCTCCCCTTCAAATTACAATATAATATCTTGAAAACCAATTTCTTAGAAAAGCAAAACTTATAATGATGAATTTCGAGCATTTCTCTATTTTTCAGTATTTTATATTGCCAGTGTTAAATAATATAATCCTAAAGTAGAGCTAAAATTAAATATACAAATATTAATTGAAATTTATTATGCAACAAAATTACAAGAGTTTCGTTAAGTAAAAGTAAAAGTATAATTTATTGTTAATCAGAAGGATTAATAATTTTAGGAATATCAACTATGAAGACTCACAGCATGAGGCCGGATTTTTGTCCTACAGAGTTCTATTATCTTATTCCTAATTATTTTTTGTTCGTCTGTGAGCATCCAATCTTGATCACATTCTTCACTCAAGCCCCAAAATTTATTCTTGCCCCATTTTTTTTCTTCTCTGAAAAAGACACTCGAGTGTTATAATTACCATATTCTCTTATGGTATAGACATAATAGTTTTCCAGATTTATCTGTATTGTACGGTAATAGTTTGTGCTTTCGGTTTTAAAATGTTATCTAAATATGAATTATAAGTCCATTATTGAAAATAATATTGTTTAAAATAATTATTTAAAAATTGAAATTCAAAGCCATCATTGATCTAATTAGAGAATATCTTATATTAATTTTATAGTTTCGGGGCAAAAACGTTAAAAGTTAATTCCTTGATCAGTGAAGTATTTGTTTCGGAAGATAATTATTAATAGATCGGTTAAGTAGATAGATATCTAGGAAACTTAATGTTGACGTGCTAAGTGTTAATGAACTCTATAAATAACAAACACAATATACATTATTAGTGGTGACTCGCATATCATTAACGAATCGGTAACAGGAGAGCTGTTTGAAAGTATTGGGAAAAGATCAAGAAAGTTAGTTTCAAGATGACAAATATAAGCAAAAGTGGAATCCAGAGTGTACTATAGATAATTCTACGAATATTTTGAAATCAGCACGGGTAAAATAATTATCTAATGCGGTATGGACAAGGAAAAATACTAAATATTGATTGTTTCAGGGATAACTGTATAAATAAAAAGAGACACAGCATCGAAACTGACTAGAACATTTTTATGTTGAATGATATTTGGAGCGGAGAAATTTGGAAAAATTAAAGGAAACTTTCACAAAAATATCCTTAGAAGGTAAATGAGACAGAAGAAGTACAAGTTAAAAACTTTAAAAATTGAAATTTATGAATCATTTTGCACAAAAGTTAAATATTCAGGTATAAATGAGGAATGATTATTCATGAAGTCGAAAGTTAATTAAAATAATAAATGATTATGCCATTAATAGAGGGATATAACTCCAATCTCAATTTGAGTTTAAATTATTAGACTTTCGGTAATACATAATCATTCTTTGACCAGTTTACATATAAAGATATATAAATAATTAAATATTTATAAATTCAATACCAGGAACAGTATACATATATGTGGATATCTATTATGAGCACAGTATATATAAAGATGATTTATAGATAGAGTATTAATAAGTTCTCCAAAAATATGTGGCTTGTGGGCCAGAGTAAATCTGAAATTTGATTGCATGTTGCCCATGACTGTATTAAATAGTGTTTATTTTTAAATATACCGATATCAATACTAAGATTGTACATAGATTTAAATCTGTAGGATAGTGCAGTAGATTACGTACTGAACTCTGCACCCGGTGGATGGGAGTTCGAGCCAAGCTGAAGGTGTTTCACTTTGACTTTCAAATAAATCAACTTGGTTAGGGAGGACGCCCCCGGTTATGATATAAGCCAAAATGGACTTAAAAATTACTGCAGACAAGTTGTCAAAATCCTCAAAAATATTTCAACTACAATTCATTAATGAAATTTCCTTTCTCGGCTTCCACATTAATAATCACTTAACTGGTCTTATAAGTACATTTATTAATATAATTGATATGCAACTTCAAGTCGTGGTACAGTCGTTAGCATGCTTAACTATATATATATGTACCGAGAGGTCTGACTTTGATTCTATCTGAATGCACTTCCCATTGACTCTCATTTAAATCTACTTGGTTAGGGAGCACGCCAAATGGACTTCGAAAAATGACCGCATACATTTTCTGGATTCCCCAAAAATAAAAAAATATGAACAGATAATTACAAAAAATTAGAAAAGAAATATTTTAAAATATTATGTTTGACAACTAAAATTAGAGACAATATTTTTAGTTAATCCGACTCCGTAACCATAAATCTATCAAAAGAAGTAATTGATAGCAAGAATCTACTTATAAATCTACCTTGTCATTTTTCTTATCAATTTATCAAATTATAGCACAGCTCCTTGAAATGTGAAGTACGTCCAAATCTTATAACTGCATCAGCTTGACTGTAGTCTCCAAGTTGCTCATCTGCCACTGTGAAGACTATATACATAAATATACAATTTCATGATGTATAAAACAGACACATTTTTAAGTATCTTTAATCTGTTTATATAAAAATGATTGGTAATATTATACGAAATACCGATTGTCACTTGTCCTCTATAATATGAGAAGAAAGATACAATAAACAAACGATTATGCAACAATAAAGATTAATGATTTGAGAATGGTGTTCTGGTTCATACAAACATTGTTATATGACACTAAACCTTGAAATCAAAATGCAATACTAGGTCATCTTATGAGTACAATGTAGGATTGTAGATCTAGGTTATTGGATATATTCATAGTTATTACGTTGTATGAAAAAGATTTACAAAATATAAACTATAATGAAGAAGATATAATAAAAAAAAACTGTGTCGTGTGAAATATTATAGCTCGTTAAAACTGCATTTTTTGGTGTTATAATTCAATATTATTGGTTGAGCTTGAGTGTGTTATAAAATTCGAAAAATCGTAGTCAATTTTTATTAAATTCGTTAACTTTGTATTATTTCCTTTCATTTATGGGAGAAAAAATAAATACAAAATAATCTTTTGTATTTATTTTATATAAAAATTATATATTGCTATTTATTCAGTCTTATAAACCGTTGCGAATTTGAAACAAATTGCAAACCCTGTATTTCAAATGATGAAAATTTTATCCCTTATTATATTTTGTAGCAAATGAAACAAAATTAAAATACATATCGGTGTATGTAAACAATTATTGTATTAGATAAATGGAAATGGTGAAAATAATGCTTATAGTTAATCTCCATTCGTGTATATACTGTATATTTATATTTAGCAACTTCATTATCTGTTCGTTGGATCAAAGGGTGACATGTCATTGGTCAAATGTTTATAATTATATAATGAACAAAGAAGATTCACAATATAGTTCAATTAAGTAAACTAAAATTCGTGAGAAATAAATGTATGTTATATGTTATTGAACAAGTTTAAGTTTAAAATTTTTTATATTCATTTAATTTAAGCCAATATCCTAACCTTGAAATTTTTAAATTTGACGAAATATTTGATAATTACTATATCATATAATGCCTCCCAAAATAACCGTAACTACATATGAAAAACATCTCTGATTAAACTACAAAGCAAATAAAATAAGAAAATAATGTTTATTTTATCAACAGGAAATCTTATTCTTCTGTTTATAAAATTATACTACATCCTTTATTCGTATTAGATTTCTTAATTAATTGCAATATTTTGAATGCTACAGTCATTCATTCTCAGGGTTTTATATGATAATAATTTTGAATATTATCATTATATTACAATGGGTCATAATAAAAAATCATGGAGAGGTTCAAAGTTATACGATATAATATAAAGAATTATATTTTCATTTAATATTTTAAACTTAATTTCTGTTTGTTTGTTATACAATTTTGTTGTGTTATTATTTATTTGTTTTATCCATAATTTCTGTTTGTTTTATATTTTTGTACATAAGTTTATATTAAATTTACAGCCCTGAAGATGGACAGGCTGTCCGAAACGCGTAGGCTGGAAAAAATGAACAATGCTATTATTTCTCCTTCTTGCACTCTTTAAATTTAAGTTTTCTAAAACACATCAATTATACAATATATTCGGAGTAACAATGACCTGTCTACACTTCGTTCGTTTCATTTCGTAAACTCTGTAAGATTGAATCTGATTTGAATTTTTTGCTTACTTCTAAATTAAACAATATAAAGGAATTATACAACATTATACTGTTAAAGTTAAGTAGCAAAGGTGACCATAGAATAATGGAGGCAATATATTAATATAGGAGCTAAGATCCTTCATTAATTTAAAAGATGAAGGCATATTGAAAACTTTGGAAATATTTATTTCGTTGTAGTTGTAGAAGTTAAGAAGCAGAGGTGTCCTTATTATATATAATGAAGGCGATATAATCAAACCCAATAAAACCAATATATATTTAATTAAATTAAAAGGAACAATTGAAACCAGAACCACTCTACAATGTAATAAATGTAAGATTTCATTATTGTTTTAATAGAAGACTTAAGTAAATCATATTTAGCTTAGGCCTAACTAAGGTTATAATTTTCATCGTAGGTTTCTTAAATGGATTACACAGTGCGTTGTCTTGTATAATTGGATATGGATATGGAGTACGACGACCGGTAATCGCGCTTATTTCCTCGTACCTGACAAACAGAAAACATCAGGTATGTGTTAATATATACCCTACCCTGCGCTGTTGGGGTCCCTCATGGCAGCTGTCTTGGTCCATTGCTCTATCTTATATACACAAATGATGTAAAATATTTGCTAAAAGAAACTAATGTTGTCCTATTTGCCGATGATACAGCTTTCACGGAATGTGGTTTGAGTACGACTTTGCTTCTATATTCACTAAATTTCTACCTCTAAAAAATCTATGATTGGAGTAATTTTAATAAATTATCTATTAATTTAAAGACAACCAAATGGATATTATTATAAATGACATATATACTATATGCTATATAAGGTAATGCTTTATAGTTTGTTTTTATCAATGAATAAATTAAATTATTCAACTATATTTAGCTTCAATTTGATCAATATTTCAACAATATTTGCACTTCCCCGATTAATAAGTGAAAATTATAAAGATGTTTCGTGCAGTTTGAACTATATAGAATTAATCATGATTTTGCATATTAAATTTAACGAAACAAAGCGAAAACAACTATGGTAAAGAGACAGTATGAAATTAAACAGCATGTTTATATAATGTTTTAAGATAGATTGTATAATTTTGACAGTATATTTGCATTTATAATGTTATTTTAATAATAATTTTGACTTAAATTGCTATTCATTCATAATTGCATTATAAATGAATGCATATTTACAGGTGTTTCAGACAGACATGATTGCATGTTTATTGACATGTCTCATATCAGAGTAAATATATACGAGTAGTGGCAAGATGGAGTGGGGAAAATAGGGGAGAATCGCTACGTCACAATTAATGAGAAATGATGCAGAAACTCTATGAGTTTCGGATTAAATTGTGATGTAGCGATTCTCCCCATTTCTCCCCACTTCATCTTGCCACTACTCGTATATATTTACTCTGGTCTTATATTGAGTTTATTTGAGTATTCACATTTGACAAAGGCTGAGGCAGTAGCTATACCGTATAGAATCGTTGCCGTTCTATGACGGAAGCTTGTTGTGTTTAAGAACGATTTATCGCATTCAAACACTAATTTAAAATGTTTTTATGATTTTTACTGATTATCATAATTAAGGGCTGCAATTTTTGTCAAGTTCCAAGAACAAATTTCAAATTAAGACTTATATTTTTATAAGTTAATTTTGTCAGGAAAATTGTGATTTCAAGCTGAATTTTTAATCTTTGAATATTTTCCATAAACTCGAAAAGTCAGAAAACACTGAATTCCGACAAAAACTCATTGGCATCCTTTGGAGAACTTCACGAAAAACAGCGGAATTCTGACGTTTATTTTAAATACTGTAATATATACAGTTGTTTTATTGAAATGTTAATAAGATTTTAAATGTGACAGAAATATATCGAATAACTAAATTATGTATTATTATAGTTATTTAAGGATTAAAATAATATTAAAGTTAGTTATTTCCGACATATTAAATTGTTTTGTAGTTATATGGTTAATATAATAGAGTTAATTCTATATAACTTGATGGAGAAAACTATAATAAGCAAAACTATATAAAGTCATTTTAAAACAAATTTGATTGGGAAAAATTAAATAAGTTTTAATGTTTTAATTAATATTGTGATATAGATAATATAATTGTTATAGTAAAGTCCAGCAACCAAATAATTATATTTTCGGCCTCATATAAATTTGATTTGAATCTTTCCCTAAAGTGCAAAAGCGTTGATATTCTTGCTGTAATATGAATATTATTTATTATTTTCGACTATATATATTTATATTAATTAAAATTTAATAAGCATACAATGAAATTAATATATGTGAAAGCGCTAATGAGTTATTAAAAAACATGTAGATGTTT
>JAJNBT010293753.1:0-10132 GCA_028455955.1 Notopais sp. p TS-2021 | reverse complement strand
ATTTGTTGAATCCAATAAAAAAATAAACATATAATGACACTGAATTATGTTAATAAATCACATAAAAAACAATATCATGTTGAATAATTAATTGTTAATTGTAAGGGCGTTGGTAACAAAATGACTGTGCATTTTTATGCTATTCAGGGCAGCCAGTACCTACAGTTGTATGGGAGGAAAGAATATAACCTAGATGTTTTTGGACTTTATTTACTAGAAATTATAGGTATTAGTCATTTCAAAGTAGTGTTTATAAACGAAAATTCTAAGCTTCGAACTTAAAGTAACAATTGTACGGCTAACAGTTGATTAGTATTACAAGTCATAGCTTCAAATTATGGACAAAAACACTCACAGAGGCTCAAGTTTGGGTCAAAATTTCTAAATGGGAATTAATTTATTCACTACGTGGGATATTTAATTATAGAACTTTGAAAAATAAACACTTATGGATATGGACATTCCGTCAAAAATTAAACTAATCCATATCATTAATTTAATTTATGAAAAAAATTAATATATTCGAAAAATGTTTATTTTAATTATTTATTTTTAACAAAATTTATATTGGCAACCAGACTATTTGTCATCGAACATTCCATCTCCCATTATAAATTACGTTGCATTAGGTTAGTTTATGTTCGTTTAAGTTTTGATGTACTTTTTTGTTTGTAGAAAACTTCAATTTTAAAATAAAGAGAAGAACAAAGCATGAAGAAATCATTAGTTTAAGTTAGTATAGGTTAGTTTCGGTTAGTTTAGGGTCCTTTAGATCTTAAGCTATTTTATAATAAGGGACGTAATGTCTGTGAACGTATTGTTCGGGGACGAATAGTCCTAGAACCGTTTATACTGCATTCAAACCAAGAGTTTTTACAAATATTTTTACGAACTTAAGACAGAAAATAGAGATTTTGTGGTAGAATTTATGTAAACAAAATACTGCAAATATTTTAGCTTATATAATTAAATTATGTTTGTGTTAGTGTGTGTCTATGTGTGTGTGATTCGACATTGTACAACGCAAATCATAAATAAATAAAATGTTTTCTATCCATATGGGAAGTGAATTTCACGCCCATGATAGACACTGCAGCTCCAACATCTACCACAAGAGTATATAATTAATATACAGCAGCAAGTACAGTATACTAAATTCAGATAATATTTATATATTAAATAGCTAATATTTATTGTATATACAGATATATTTATTCTCTAAGCAGCCAACATTATTTATTTACTGAACAGCCATCATTCATTTATTAAATAAGAAATATTAATAGCTAATTACATGATTACAAATGAACAAAATCTATAAAAAAATAGACAAAAATAGACAAAAACAAATAAAATAAATCTATTGTTTTATTGTGTATATTTACGATTCTCTGTAATTGAACGACTTTATGATTTACTAAAGATAAATAATGTATAAGGATGCGATCATAGTTAAATTTATGGTTATTTACCTGCATGCAATTTCCCGGAGCTATAACATACGGTTATAACATACGATATAAAACACACAGCTATAACGTACAATATATCGGCGACTAGACCGCAATATTTATCTACTTGTGCTATAGGCCGAATATAATTTATAGGATAAATTATCACATGGTTCTCAAGGAATGGTCAGACAGTCAAGACCATCCCACGGTTTTGGAACAAATTTATCTACCGTCACATATATATAGAAGAATATTCGGAAGAGTTCGGATTTATATATGAACATTTACTGTACATAAATATAAACTTTAAGGATATATATTATATCTATAAATTAAAATTGCTATTATAATCAAGTTTATTTATTAAGCTTCTGTCTTTCGCTTCATTTGGCATTACATATTTATTTTAGTTGGCAAAGTTTTGTAATATTTATTTTACAGTTTGAGAAGATAAATATACTTTTATGATCAATATAAAGTGTTTATTACAGATGAATAAATATATTCGGTAAATTTAATTCTGAATACTGGACTTAGTCCTCCCAAATGGAATTTTATTTATGTATTTTTTTTATTTAATGTTATAATTATCTCATTACATCATCAATTTTATGCACTTTTATATTAATTTTATTTGTCAATAAAGCATTTATTATTCAGATTTAGTTGATTATTTTTTTAATTATTAATTTTCAGATGATAAAATAAAATTGTTCATTTTTATATTTATTAAATATGAAATGATTCCTTATATAGGTTAATGATTTCCTGTTAATTCATTAAAAACAATCTTTACCTAAATATAATATAACCAAAGCAGCCTGTTTTGGTCGAATTTCTATTAGTTAGCATATTGGTAATTCATATTGATTAAATTGCTTTGATTTGCCCCAACGAGTCAATAATAATAATTATTTAAAATGAAAGAAATAGAAACTTTCACAATTTTCATTCATAAATACCGATTATTATTATTATTATCAGCGACGAAATTTCCTTCTACTCATTATATAAATGTCTGGTAAATGACCATCGGCATCTCTGAGCACTTTCAATATTTACGACCGATAATATATACATACGTAAACTAGTCGAAGATCAATAATATATAAATAGTTACTCTGTTTACATTTTTATGACGAGGAGAATCGTCCGGTTTCTATTGAAGATCGGGTTGTAAATGTCTCTAGAAATAATCAAAATAAATGCTAAAGTCTTCATAATAATATAGTTAAACATGTTTAAAATATTAGTTATCAGACATCTGACTATGCTTTGTTTTATTGCTTTTAATTCTTGGAAAATGCTCTTGAAGATCATTTAATGCTTTAACTGAAAGAAATGTTTTAAATAAATTGTTTAAAAAAAATGTTCAATTAATTAATTATACAGTACGTATATATATATGTTATTTGTTTGATTTTGTTATACTATGTTAAACAAATAATATATATGTTAATCGCTTTTTCTGGGGGGAAAAACACTGAGAGAGAGAGAGAGAGAATATGTATTATCAAATAACAACATTTATGTATTAAGAGTTACATATATACAATATTGTTTCTATATGGGGTAATTATACATGTATTATAACATTAAGCTAGTAACTGGGGAATATATCAAATCCCTAATAAATGTTCATATAAAGCTTTATTTAGCTTTATTTAGGTAAACTGTTCAAGAATTATAAGAATTGCCAAATATATAATTTATTCTAACGTTATTGACTATAGGAACTAGGAGTAAAAATGTAACTACATGACGAGTATAATGATCATGTTTGTTGGCCTACTATATAAATAATGGTGAGAAGTCGACTATGAATCACGAGAATAACTGCGTTCTCTCGTACTTGAGGACTTCCGCACGCTCGATCGATGATCCATAAATTTGAAAACATGACACATATTTTACTATACCGACGCGTTTCGAACAAAATGTTCATCTTCAGGGATTATTTTTAATTTTTTTAAATTGTTGGAAAAAAATGGATAAAATTCATTGGTCGTTTTTCTTCATTATAAATACAATCTGTCATTCAATAGAAACTTTCATCAATATAAATAAATAGTTATATTGTGTGTATATCAATGATATTTTTAAATAAACTGTAACGTAACTAAAGTTTATTAAATTGTGCCTCCATTACGATATGTAGAATAGCAATTCACTTTTACTAAACATATCAAAGATGACGAACACACTTAATCACGTGATATTTTATGAAAATCCATCATGAAATCGACCCAGTTTCATGTACAATACTTGCGAGCATGTTGACATATTAGGAACTTAATTATAGCTTAAAAAAGCAGTCTCTACTGCATGCATATTAGCATAAAAATGTGACATTGTTGTCGCACTAGTTTCAAACTTTGTTTATGATATCATGCAAACTAAAGACACAACTTCCTCTGAATGACAATGTTATTATATATATATATTATTTACAGTATTTTATCATATATATAGTTTATGTAATATTTATCGGACATACTTAAAATCCATGTGAAGTTTAAAAACAATTTAGTTTACTTATTTATACTCGACCTGTAAATCGGTTGTAGTGTATGGTATGCGGACCTTTCGCTCTGGGGCATTTCACTCTGATAATTATCGCTCTAGGTTTTTCTGAGAATGGACTTTTTGCTCGTGAAAACGGCGTTTTCGCTCTGAAATTTTCATTCAATTCATGTTATGCGCATAAAAATACTATATGAATTTTATACAGATTATTGATTTATAAACCAGGAACTTTACACCAATTTAAAATAAATTAATATCAATGAATATGTTCCAAAATATTTCATTTTTTGTCTTATCCCGTCGGTTTTAAAATAAAAAAACAAAAATATAAAATTCTTCTCATTTTGATGCTGATCTTTTTTAGCTGAAGAAATTATTTTTAAAAAATGTCCATAATTGTAAATAATGAGCAATAAAATACAATAATTTGCCTTGTGTTATTTAAATATGTACTCACTATATAGGACAATTACAACGTTGAATTATTCGAGTGCAAAGGAACTAACTGGATCATTTCAATGTATTATCGGCAGTGAACAAATGTAAAAGATATTATTTTATATATACTACTTATTTTATTTTTTAAATAAAATAAGCACATGTTATATTTTAGAATGGTGTCATTTTTCTTGCAAGACCATACTATGTTTTCAATCTTAGATTTCAACATGCATCGAAAATTGATTTAAAGAAACGAATTATTAACAAATAATGACTATCCAACAAATGATAATTGATAAAATGATCCAAGATCTTCTCGATATAAAACTTAGACTGAAGAATGAATGTCAAATAACATCTTATCTACATCTCTAATGTAATTTATATTTGCATTCAACAAATTGTGCAATGGTTGTAAGTATTATTCTTACGTAAATTTACAAATTGTTTCATGATTGAATTTAAATTCGAGGAATATATAAATTGACCAAATATCCTTAGAAATATTTCTTTATATTGATCTTTTTCGATATCTTTGCTCTTTTCTACCACTTTAGATTCATAGAAATATTCAGTCACTCTTCAACAGTTTTTCCTAAAGTATTTACCATATCTGCGTCGCCACAGTCACACTCAACGTTAATTGAATTGCGGTTAAACGATGTGCGTCAAATGTAATGAAATTTACCTTAAAATAACGAATCTCTATATATTTTAAAATAAATGCAAAAATCTCAAAATTACTAAGTTAAGATAGATATAAACTTTGTTTACTGTATTTACACATAGGAGTTTTATATTAATTAAATACAGTTATTGCATGTGATCCTCATATTTTCTGGTAAAGTAATTAGGCCTTCCGATCGTTCATTTCATGATCGATGACACTGTATATCACGAGTAAAGTTGATATCATTTTAGAATCATGAAATGAGAAAAATCAGAAATATCCTAAAGCATTCCACCAGGTAAAAAGGAATGTCTTATCATGAGGGTTGAACCCATTTATAGCATTTCATATTTGCGTTAAGAAAAGAATCATAGATCATTCAGGCTTGTCAGAATCCATTTTATATTTATTAATTTTATTACGTGATTGACATTTTTTTATCCTAAAAATGATATTAAATTATTTGAAAAAATTTGATATATCTTCAAAATTTAGTTTATTAACAATTTTAGTATAGTTTCATGTAATAAATTTTCTTTAGCATGAAAAACCTATTTCAGAAACAATTTATCTATTTCTAATATTAGATTCGCTAATCTAAATTCTATTTTTGACTTTTTCATTTCATAGTATAGAGCAGACGTCGGCAACCTTTTTGGTCTTGTGTGCCAATTCTATTTAAAAAAAAAATTCTGAGCAAATGTGCCAAGCAACTATAATGCCCAATGTACATAATCTAAAAAAAGAGGAAAAAAATCTTTCCGCGTACCAAGGATAGATACCTCGTGTGCCAAGTTTGGCACGCGTGTCGGGGGTTCCCGACGCCTGGTATAGAGTATAGACTATAGAGCTTCCTCCATTTAAAAATAAAATTACGAACTTTATCCAAATAAATCTTTATATAGTCATTCCATCCCGTAATTTTTTTCAAACAAATGACACTCATAATTTGCAAATGTTTAGTTAGATAAGATATACAAGGCAGAATTGAGATGTGTTTTGTAGATAACTTTCTTATATTTCCTGCTCATTTGGAAGGAAATCAATTTGAAACATCAATATTATAGCAATTTTGAGATCTCAAACAATCAAGTATACATTTATTAATAAATATTTAGCAGATTTAATTCCCATTACAATTCAAATTAATCTTTCATATATCCATACTAGATTCATGTATTCTTTAAGATTATTTTTTATTAGACAACTTACGCCTTTGGAAGGTCTTCCTACATTTATGCTGTCAACTGATTTATCTTTTGAAAATTCATAAAAAAACTTTATCACACTGTAACAGTCTGACAACATTCTATCGCCTTTTTTACATTGTACATTGACAAAGTTATAGATAAAAGAACTTATATGAAATTAGGATATAAATTAAAGAATATTATGTTAAATATTATGGCTTATGGAGATGATATTATCACACTTGCAACAAGTAATTTATCTCTGCAAATGATTTCGTATTTTTTTAAACTTTACTGAAACTGGATTAAGTAAGATTTGCATATAGGATTATTGGATCCACTATTTCTATGATATATAAACTTAGTGACTATTTTTGTATGAATTCATTCGCTTAAAAATTATACAACATTGTACATATTATAGATAATGACTTAAATATATGAACCATATATTGAAAACTTTATTATTTTAAATTAATTATATATCATCCTGTATTTTTAGAATATATCTATATAAAAATCTAGTATATTTTCACTTGTAACCTTTTTAAAATTTCAATATTATTTTATAATAATTGCAGAATTTTATGTAACATTTCTGTCAGAAATCTTAGTATTTTTAGTTATGAAGTTAATGTGAACTGTTTTAAAATAAGTTAAAATTTCTATAATTTCAAAAAATATCTTTATTACCCCAGATCTGTGATAGAAAATGTATGAATTGCTTGTTTATCATAATGTCATATCTCTCTTTATATTATAACCTGCTCTGGAAGTTATAGAACTATTACTTTTTTTTATTTATTCTTCATGCTATGTAAAGCTTTGTTATTGTATACATTTTTCTTCGATAGTATTATGCATATATTTATTTAAATTTATATTCCTTTTTGAGAATATGCAGATATTCATATGAGTGGAGTAAGCCTGCCTATAATTATCATAGCGGCCTCAATACTTGACTACACAGTAAGAGTGTAAGATTGTAGAAGTATAATCCGAATAAACAGAAATTTAAACGATGCAAATGTGTGACTCCCAACGGAATGCAAATTTGTTTGGATTTTTAACTACATAATTACACGGTTATTATTTATATATTTACGAGGCGTCTTTTGTTACACTTCACTAGAACAGTGAGATAATATATTATAATTTATGGTTCCTCCACAAGCCTCGTCTAGTGGTCCAAAAGTCGAAGTATTTAGATACTGGTGCAATGGTCTGTATATTTAGATATTGGTGCAATGGTCTGTATATTATGCATATTCAAGTATTGGTCAGTGTATTTATATGCTCACAAGGACACCGGGATGAATATTAATGTAAAACCAGTCACAGTAGTTGGACTGTAGAGAACAATATCGCTGTTATTAATCTAGAAAAAGATTAGGGAGCAATTGTGCATTTTAATATGCGATAATATATAGAGTTATTTGTTTTCTAAAATGCTTTGACGGCTGGAGAATTTTAATGAGCAATTCGTATGATATATGGAATATTTCTATGGTTTTAAAATGTGATCAAGATTTATCGATCCGATAAATCTTCCCCTGCAAGTAAATTATTATTGACAGTCAATGCCTCCTTTATCAGACCTCCAATGTGATAATTTGACTAAATCAAAGAGAATGTTACAATAAATCTTTTTTTTTCTTTATTATCATCTTTGATTTATTTTCTATTTTCATAATAAAATTATTAATTTAGATTCACTTTGTTGGTATTATGAAGTGAAAAACAGATATATTTCATACCACCCATTAATAATTGTATTATATATAAATTAAAAGCAGGTCCATACATACAGTAAATAGACTTGGCTTTATATCAAACTTGGCAAATAATAATACATCATTGGGCCGTCTCTCTAAGGTAAATATCGGTCTGTCGTGTATGCAACCATTATATTTGCCCAAGAACCTTTAATTTAGACATATTTTTGGTCACATTTCAATGTAAATTCCGCTTCCGTGTTGATAAAACACTCGAAAATCACTCGAGTGCCCGTCACGCGAATGATAAAAATTAATTTAATGATATTTCGAGTGACGCTTTTGTACTCGCAATTTAGAAATAGGGAAAACATTCAACTGATTTTTATTTTTGAGAAAGTTTAAAAACTTGAGTACACGAATCAAGTTCTTCGGGAAACTATATGAATACTTATAGAATTATAAATTAAGTATTCACTATTCATCAGAAAGAAATATATACCTTAAGTAAATTATATTGATGATGTGGTATTTTTCTAAACATTTAATTTTGATGTCATAAAATAAAATTCAACAAACCGGCCTCAAAATTCATTTTGTAATTTTGAAATCGGTACTGAAAAGGCATTGTATTTAAAATTTAAACAAACATTATACATGACTACATGTACTGTTTGGTTAATTAAAATCCATTATTTTTAAGCTCATCGACGGTAAATACGATAGCAAATAAAACCATTTGTCGATTTCGATTCAATGGGTCGAGTTTGATCAATATGCATCAGCAATCAACCGTCGATTGAGGAGTCAATAAAACATTAGCGAATTTTAAATTTGTCCGAATAAAAATGGCTGCCCCCGCAAACATCAGGTCTTCTCCAACTACCGGAAGATCACGTACTTTTGTTGACTCGAGTGACGTCAATTCTTTGCAATAAAAGTCCTTGCAAAGATTTTTCTGGCAATTTTAGTTACGGCAAAAATAGCGTTAATATTCCTTTCATGCGTAGACTTTTTAAAGTTAGAAATTTTATATCAGTAAGGACTTATAAAAATATATTTATTAACTTAAAAAATTTGATGCAATACTTTTAATAAAGATTAATATAAATATTTCATACATATTTATTACAATTATAATTTTATTTTTTGGTCTAAATTCCGTTATTTGCAACAGTGAATGATTTTCATATAATTCTATAGGGAATCTCTTCTCCTAAAACTGGTCTTCACGAATCAGTCTCAAATAAATTTGCTCCCCGAAAATTCTGTCACAAAATATCGGTATAAAATAAAATTAATTTGTCTCAATAGAATAGAATGTCCCCATTTCATATTTGTTGTAGCCGAGAAATTGAAACTAAACTGTAAATATAGAACAAGGGAAGGCAAATAATAAGGTTAGATTAGGTATAAATTAGTTTTGTTTACGTGTTTACGCATATAATAAATTAACATATATTTTAAATCAAAGTATAAATATATTTCAGACCAGTAACTAATATACTAATAATTAATTATTTTAAATACTATTTTGTAATATATTTTGTCATTTATTAACAATTATTATATCAATTAAAAGATAAAACAAATGCAAACATTTAGTTAATTGGAATTGTGAGTTAACAACCATACATCAAAAAATTAAAATAAACTCAAATGCCATATCATAAAAAAAATATGAAGTAACTTATTTATTTTATATAATAATATATACCAATAATTTTCAAATGAAATTATCACAAAAAACATTAAATTTAGAAAACTATTTACTCAAGAATCAATTGAAAAGTCAATTAAATAAACATGAAAGTAATAGAAATATAGTTAATCACTTTTTTTTTTCCGGTTTTAGAGAATAAAACCACAAGTTTATTCATGAAGAACCAAATACTGAATATTTCGTTCTGCAATCAATAGCAGAACGTAAATTTTCAGATACTTAAAAATCCAATTAATGACTAAAGGAATTAAGCTCATTAATACAAAATTAAACAAATTCTTTGCTTGTCATTGAAGAATTAAATAGCTAATTTAAATCTACTTACGGTTCTATTTCAATAAAAAAAAAGAAACTATATACACATAAAAACGCTAGTTTTACAAATTCGTAAAACAAAATAATTTTTTATACTT
>JAJNBT010292484.1:0-12012 GCA_028455955.1 Notopais sp. p TS-2021 | reverse complement strand
AATGATTTTTAAAACTCGACAGCATTTGTTTACCGCACATTACTTAATCCGTTTATTGTAAAGCGTATGGTGATATATATTTCATAATCTAATGCATTGCTCCGTAATATAAATAAAAAATGTAGTAATTTTAAGTTAAAAATTGAAGAAGGAACTAAAATCTCGGCCAACAAATAGTAACTTCATTGTCTCTTGAATGTTTCAGAATGGGGGAGAATATATGGTATCTGGTCCACAAACTGAAGACTTGTACCATCCCTCTGGAAGACCATTGTCACTTCCTCCGCTACAAAAAGGCAGTCAAGTAACAGGTAATGAAGGAGTTTTAATTATTTTTGTCACTAATCTATCGATCAATTAAATAATATGACTCCCTAGGTTTTGGGGGGGTGTCTTGCCATTAGATAAGAATGGAATAAGTTGGTTAGTACCTATCATATAAGGACCCCTATAATTTATCTAGATAAAACTCTTACTTAATCTAGGTTAGGTTAGTAACATATTTATTTTAATGAATTTAATTTAATCTAACATAATCAGTTTAGGGTTAGGTTAGGTTAGTAAAATCAGATTTATTGACCACCCTCGCAATTTAACAAAATAAATATTTTAATACATTGAAGAATATAATTGGAATAAAATATATATATTTGCATCAATTATTTGCAACAATTATTTGCAACAATAATTGATACTTTGTATGTCGACCTTTCGTTATTTATTGATATAATTAATTCTTATTTATATCAATAGAAGTTCCTGAGCATTTGGATGATATTAAATAGACGAACCAAGTAAATTAAGAAGAATAAATTAGATTGTAATCAATGTTTTCTCAGTATCAGGAGTAATAATTAGATGTAATCTTCTATTGGAAAGCAAGTGAGCACAAATAATGTTATTGCACAGTCAAGGAGTTTTTAAAGTGAAAATTGCAAGAGAAATAAAATGTTCAAGAAATACTTGCCTAACAACAATAAGAAAGTATCAGGAAAAAGGTCCAACAGAAATAGGTCCCGTCAATATAGAAAACGATCAGCAATCGCATGAGGAGATCGATTGTTGCAGATCGAATGCAAACCTCTTCGAACATCGCTGGACGCAACTGGGAAGTCAATATCAAAACACATTATAGGCATAAATGCAAGAAACCCCAGGAAGAAGGCCCTATCTTTCAAAATGAAATGGGCCAAAAAATACTAAAATTGGACATTTAAGGATTGGTTCAAAGGGATCTGGTCCGATGACAGTAATTTTGAGGTAAGAGGCCCAAGGGTGTCCTAATTTATTTAGATTATTAGATTTGAGATTAATTCATTTTAATAAGTTATAATCTGTCATCTATTTTATTGCAATATTTTTTCAGATTTAGAGGGGGAAGCATTATGGTTTGGGATTGCATAGCTTTGGCAGAACCAGGAATGTTATGCATCTATAAAGGCAGTATGATAATTCAATCAAATATAGAACCATCCTATAGAGAGTCTATGAGCGCTCTATAGTCCAAATTTATGACAATAATTAATCAGAAAGTGTCATCTTCCAGCAAGACAATATTCCATGCCATTACATCTCGTCACAACAGAAATTTGTTTGTGAAACCATGGATTACCCCCAGCAATCACCAGACTTGATCATCATTGAAAATTTATGATTTCATCTTGGAAGAACTATAAGAAAATATTCACGGAAGTTTTGCAGCAGGAATGATATAATTTTACTAATACTGTACAATATAGATCATATGAGTGAATAGTCTTTCAAAACATTTATATTTATTCGAGAGTGGCTTATTAAATCTGATCATAGTTGTACTGTAATGAAATCAGGAAAAAGTTTCACGTCTCAGACAAGATTCGAACCCAGACAATCGCGTCGCAATGGCTGAGTACAACGTACTTTGTCAACTAGATTTATCTACATCTAAAAGATATTAATCTAACATAATTTAGGTTAGGTTAATATCATATTTGTTCTTCCTAAGTGAATCTAATCTTGCATAATTTATTAAATAATATTATAGTATGAACGTAATACCTGTTTTTGTAATGTAAAGAATAGCATTATATATAATTAAATATGGGTTTATGTTTCCGTAGATTTATTATATCTTCAGTATTTCTGTACTCATGAAAGTCGATATTTGACATCCAGAAAGTGAAATATGACGATAGACTCAAATGATATTAAAGACAACTTTGTCATTGCCCACTTTTGTTGTCTGAACGGTGACAAGAAATCAGCTATGGATTGTTCTTAAATGAAATAAAAATTAAATTACTCGGCATTTTGAAATCAAAACATGTCAGTTTATTGTATACAATAAATTGACAAATTTTAGCTCATTGTGTAAAAATGGCTATGCAATTAATTAAGTTTTTGTGAACTTATAAACGACAGATATGTCAATAAAAGACCCACTCTTTGTCACTCTTCTGAGAACTAAATGGTCTTTGAGAAAATCATCCTTAAAAAAAACATAATATATATTTTATGTTATATCTAGTAGTGTATATAGTATACATAGTATTGCACCGATCTACATTTATCTCGCAATTAATCACTTTAGTTCAAACTTATAATATAGTTTCCCTTAGATAAATAATGGTAATATTTTATTTGTAAAGGATAAATAGGTGTTAAAATTCTATGTGTAATTTTGTCTCTTTCTCAATTTTTGTAATTCATAAATACAACATCCGAATTTTGAAGCTTGCTACATTACACCGATTCATCTATATTTACATTATGATTGACCTCTTTTGACCTTACCAAATAATATTATTATCATTATTAATCTCGATTCAAACAAATAACAAAATCTTAAGAAATATATACGTCCATATATTTTATTGTTCTTTTGATTTATGAAAATTGGGAATTCTAAAATACATTAAAATCAGTTTAATTGTGAACGAGTATGCTTTAAAAACTGTATTGTAAACGAAGGAATATATTTTTGCAGAGCATAAAATTTCATTATTTTGATTCATTTGCAATTTATTATGACAATGTGTAAATAAAAAATACTTTGTAATACAGTATTCTTAGTAAAAAAAAAGCAATAGAAAGATATTAACTTTTTAATGGACTTATATACGTAGTCATTGGGTGAGTAACACGTTAACGACTGCCCCCTGCATGGAGAACAGCGCCTTACAATTGCACCCCTAATTTATAGGATTTATTCAGTTAATTATTATTCTATAATTATAATTAATAGGTAATAAATAAATTTATTTCATTATTATTATTATAGTAAAATTTATTCTTAATTTTCTTTTATTAGGAGCAACATTTGTCCGGTATTTAATTACCTACGAGAGGGGGCAATTACCCTGATTAATTATTTCTTGCACCTTTTCATCGATATTTTCTATAAACATGAAAATGTTTTACTACTTGATAAATTTTATTTCTCGGAGTGATTTCATTGAACAATTCTATGTCATAAATTTATATTTTAAGTTAATATTCGTCTCTGACTATGCATAACGACGATACCGGCAAAGTCATGCATGCAAATATACAGAAAATTAAGAAAATCATGTAAATGAAAATCGATTGGACTATAAGTGAGAATTAATGCAACATTTTGGCTCAATTGTCGCAGTTTGCATGAATAATTGTTGAAACTCAAGTAATATTATGCACGTTTCATTATGCTTCAATTTTTTCATTTAATAATATACTGCAGGATTCCTTATTACATTAATCAAGACCAGTCTACTGTATATTTAGTGGTCTATACTTGACAGAATGTATTTTCACATTTTTTTTATATAAACTCAAATAAAAAAGATTTTTTAATATTATTAAAAATGAATAAAAAAATTGATGAAGAATTACTTTCTAAGAGTGAGATATTAATTAAGAACTTAATATTGTCTACTTGTCAACTCTAAAATGTGTCATTTTATTCATGATGTCAGTTGTCCTAAACTCTTAATCTTTTAATAATTTTTATTCCCTAAAGATTTAAAACAGGTCGGTAAACACCTTTTACTACGACATGACATGTCCAAATATTTCGCATTTTATATATTTTCACTTTCGCAAATTTCACAAAATGAATAAAACGTCGGATCATAAATAATAAAATGAACTTTTCCTTCAAAATAATAGAATTTAATCCGATTTACAGTAATTTCAAGAACTAAATCGTCATTAACAATAACATTAAAAAGATATAAAGTGCATTGACCTCGTCCCACCAATGTACATTGAGGAATTAACAAATTATTATGGCATTATTATTTCTTTACAACTGGGTATTACATGAAATACAGTTCATGTTAGATTCGATCAAATAATTGCAATTATTCTATTGGTTGATAAGTAGTTAGTGACCAATCAGGGTCACAGAATAATAGGTGACTCGAAGGTCGACATAGAAAGGACTGATAGTTGCGTGAGGAGAACCAATTTGACAAGACCATTTGAATTGGCTGTAAAACCTGAATTCAATCTTTACACAAATGACATCCGTGTGATGTTCCTCATTAAGTGGTTCAAGGTTTCCATAAAATAACTTAATATAACCACACAACATAAGAAATATTGAGATCATCAAGTTACAGGTAGATCATGGGTCTTCATAAATTTAAATTATCTAGGATGGAATGTCGATTGGTAAAAGTCTAGTTATCACGCTTGAAATTTTTAGGCATTTTATTTCACCTTTTTTTTATTATAAATCGTTCATGCGTTTGTTATCTCCTTTTCAGCTGTAGCTAAACGAAAGAGAGCAGGTGGTTCGATGCTCTATCCTTATATTCACGGACTGCAAAAAACAGTAGATTTACGAACTTCAAGCGGCAGATCTTCTAGAATGCATTCGGCATCCACCATTCAATCGAAAGATGACTCAAGAATTCAGTATCAAGCAACTTCCTTTGAAGATCAACTTCCATCCAGGTAACTTGCGAATTCAAATATTGAATTCGATTTTCAAAATTATTCAAAATAAAACTCGAATATTTCATCTACAATCTTATAGGACGTTATAATTATTTTGGATGGCAACGATTTAGATATTTCACTTGAAATATTAATATAATTATATAATTAATAAATTCCTAAATAATGTTTTCCAGATCTGCTATAAGAGTGCTTCCAGAACCGTGGAGGGCGAGGAAGGTACGAATTTTCCGCAATGGAGATCGTTATTTTCCTGGTCTGGAATATAGCTTCAAAATAGGCCGAGATGTTCTCAATCTGGAAGGACTTTGTGACAAGATTTCGGACAGGATAGGTCAGTAGTTGTTCAAAATTAAATGTTCCCTCTAATAGTTATTGTTGCATTTTTTAAAGATGACTGGACATATTTTAAACTCCTGCGTTAAACTATAACTTACAAGGAAAATTTACTTTATTACTATAACACTTGAGACTAAGAAGTACGTTGGTTCTAGTTGACAAAAACGATGACGTAAGTGGTTTGCCTCATTGTAAAAACAATGTCGTGAATTTCAGGTTGAACAAACCTAGTAATAAAGTATTAACGTTAATTAATTTGAAGAAA
This sequence comes from Notopais sp. p TS-2021, assembly GCA_028455955.1. NCBI lineage: Eukaryota > Metazoa > Arthropoda > Malacostraca > Isopoda > Munnopsidae > Notopais > Notopais sp. p TS-2021. The sequence goes on along the minus strand of JAJNBT010292484.1, from coordinate 6,488 downwards.
TTAATTATTAATAGCATAGAAACAATTTCTTAGCGTAAATATTCATCCAAGTTAAATATTTCTACATTAAATATTTTTCAACATCCTTGTATTATATTTAATATTAAGATAAGGTTTCAGGCTTTTTCTGGTAATTTTTTATTATTGTTCACAAATTAGGTTTACCGCGAGGAGCTAGATATATTTATGGGCTCGATGGTTCACGTAAATTCAGACTAGAAGAACTGATTGACGGTGAATGTTACGTCGCTTCATCCGATAGAAAATTTGCGGTATGATTTCTATCTTCGTGTTCATGTTGTGAAATAATGAGACATTACAAATCAATATAAAGGCATATATATCTATTTTCTTAATATTTTTTTCAGAATTTAGCTTACAATAAAAATAGACCTGGCTGGAATTCAAGCAACTACAGTAAACCAGTTAGAGCTAAGACCGGGCGAGCCAGTTCACCAGTTAGTCGTAAAATTAGTAAATCCAGAGGAGACAGTGGTGATAGTGGTAACAGTACTGGAAGCAGTAATGGAAAACCGGGTTCAAGAGAAGGAAGAACAATTAAAGTAATCAACACGGAAGACAGAACTCAAGAGGTATATTATACTATTGTTCTTTTACAGAAGATAATGATAATATTTTATTAAAACAAAGGAAAAATTGTGTGCAATATCACTTTTACAATATTCAATTCCGTTACTATACATGTAACGGAAAGGAAATGATAATGTCACACAGACATTTGTGCTTTGAATTAAGCCCATCAGTGCATATACAAAACAAAATTAAGGATTATATCAGTACAGTGGTTTTCAACAATTTTGTTCGTTATCCAAAACTTCTCCTTTCCAATATCCGCTAATACAGGAAAAGAATATAAAATACAGTACAGTATGTCAAAATGGATTCGTATTTATGCATTTATATCATGTCAACTTTCCATAAACACACACGCAACCTATCAGTAATCTCTCGATACAAAGTTTGGGAACCACTGACCATAGAAACACACAATAATTTTTTTTCTTATATCTGCTGAAATTTTTCACAATGAAATTTAATTTTGTGAATACCTAATTCTATATGTATTATACTTACATTAATCTAGATTGTATCAAGAATCCTTGGTTTAACATTAAATAGTCTAATAAAATTAGATTTCATTCCATTATTTAATTAATGAAGATAGTGAATGACCATAACGTAATTTCTAATATAGAATTAACTAAATAATATATTCAAGCTCTTTATACGATGACCTCAAAGTTTATTGATTTTCTATGCATTACAAATGTTTCCTACTCATTGGAAACTACCTTGACCTTCTTTACGCAAATAATTACATGCACAACCACTCATGTATCGAATTCTGTTTCGTTTTCACGACTATAATGTATATAATTTTTATTTATTTAATAAAATGATGTAAATAATATGAATCAATATTGTACTGAAGTACATTTCTTTATTTACATGTATTATATATTCTTGCACTATATATTTACAATCGGTAAAAAAGAGAAGGGTTCACTATTACAGGTAATGTCAGATTATTCTTCTATTATACTGTGCCAATCAATACACCATACGATAAAAATCCTGGTTCTTTATTATTACATGACAGTACCTGAAGTGCCAAATCTAAGAACCATGATGAAATGCCTGTGGTTACAATAATTTACTTTTTTCATTACAAATTATATTTTAAGTACGGCGATAAAATGAACCGGAATTGATAATGAAAATGTAATTTTATTTAAAGTGAATTCTAAGTAATAATATTTAATGTCCAGTCATGCCCAACCTTCAACTCGTGATAATTATAATACAATTAAAAATTGGCCTTGGACAAATATTTTCAAGTAATATAAGAGGTCACTTTTATTCATTCGATTTTTACATGCTGTCAAGAAATTAATATGCATTAGCGTAGGAAAATTTAATTGAATTAGCATTAAGAATTTTTATAAATGAATTAGCATCAACGACATGTTAGAAACGTATTAGCATTAACCACTTCTAGAAAAAAATCAGCATCAATATTTTTTAGAAAGGAATTTGTATCAATAATTTATTAAAGTAAATTTGCATCAATAATTTCAAGAAATGAATTAACATCAACAATTTTTAGAAATTAGTTAGCATCAATAATTTCTAGATGTGAATTGACATCAACAGTTTAAAGAAATGAATTAAAATCAACAACTTTTAGAAATGAATATAGCATCAAGTCTTTAAAATTAAACCCATTTCTAAATCAACCTGAGTAAACTCCATTACAGTCAAAATCAATATGGGGTCATGACAGGATTTATGAGTCACGGTTAAAGAGTAAAATGCAGTATCCTAATGTTAATACATTCATCGACCGTTCGATTCCCCTCTTGACTATATAATTTGATCATGGTCAATTTATTTAATTACCTTAAATAAAGACCATGTGCCTTGATAAAATCCTCCAGAGGTTCCGAGGTTACTCACGTACGTTAGTGATTTATCAATGCAATTATAACACTGCCTGCATGAATATCACGACAGACCATTTATCATAAAAAAAAGATAACGCGACTTAAACATTAAGCTATTTTATGGTACTCTAATCATAAGAGATTACTCGACTTAAATTCGTTTAGTTTAAAAAAAAACGCAACAAGTAAAACGGAAATAAAATGAAGAATCGTAATTGTTCTTCTAGACGGGTCTTTTAAGTAAATTATATAAGATTTATGCCTTGCGGACTACTGCATTGCATTATAATACTAAGATTGATTAAAAACTACACGAATACTACATCCCAATTTCCTATTTTAATTGCTCATGTTTAATGCTTTCAGAATTAATTACTAATATTTAGGGCTTCCGGAATTAATAGCTCATGTTTAAAGGTTTTTAGATTCTATTGCTGTTTTATTGTTTTAGCAACACGCACTTCCTAAAACTGTGTTCACTTTGTTGTTTTATCATATTTAATGCATAGGATATAAGCAACACTGAGGAGTGAGTGTATACAGTTGGTTTTATTAGGGGAATTGAGGCTTTATAGGTATATAGTATTTTATTTATTTAAGTTTGTATAATAATTAATGCTTATATATGAACTTAACAGGTTAGCATACTCGTTAATATGAAGACAATTCAGACGTGGGAAGACGTTGTAGGAGATTTGGGACAAGTCTTGAAATTGAGAGGAGATCTAGGACTGTTCACCATTAATGGTCAAGAAGTGAGTTCCTATAATAAGTATTAGAGACAAAGAGAATCTTTATTACATAAACAATATCATAAAGACATTATTTATATATAACTACAAATTAATTAGATTATTATGAACAGTAATTAAGGCGACGATCATTTAGTTCTGGATCGATGACACCATAAATGAAGAATAAACTAGATCCGATTTCCTGACCTTAAATGAGGAAAAACAGAAATATTTTGAAACAAATACAAAATTTTCAAACATTGCAATTATTCCCATAAATAAACCAATTTTGTGAATATTTAACACATGATTAAATTTTAGTCCATTCACATAATAACAAAGAATAGTTGTGCCGACATAATATGGACTGTTCCATACTTTCTTTAACGCTTTATGATATCGTATAACAAATTTGTTTCGGACCCATACAATTGAAAGCAATATGATCGAAATAACTCCGCCATATCATTGAAATCCAAATTTCCTCAGAAGCGCATTGAAAGTATAATAAAATTTAGTTCTATCTCGAATGATATCACTCTTGTTTTATATATTTTGGTGATAAATAATAAAACCTAAAAAAATAGTTCTACATTGTTTACCTGCATTTTGGGAATGAAAATATCTACAGCTGTATCACGTGATAATTTTATGCATACCGATTTTTTTAGATTAAAGTTAAGATTTAATTAATTTGTGACTAACTTTAACAGTCGCATCCATTAAGTAATCGGCGTATTTCGTGGGAATATATAACCAATCTTCTTGGCAATGTGGAATCGATTCGTCAGAAATTATAGACATTCTATTGTATCATTATCGTATATATCATATTGTCTTGTATCATATCGTATATATATATCATATTGTCTTGTATCATATCGTATATATCATATTGTCTTGTATTCTATCGTATGCTATCGTATTATATCATACACGATCATATTAGTGAACAACATTTTTGATTGGTTCTATGAAGACAGATTAGTTATAATTGCACATGAAAATATACTTACTCTTGCTCAAAATTTTTGTATGGTTAAGTTAGGCTTATTTCATGCACTGCTTAATCTTTATGAAAACAAATTTCAGGTAAAGAGTTTCTCCCAATTCAAAAATGACTATGCAGCTCTGGACACATTCTTCCTCAAGCCAGTGGATATGACCGATAAAACCAAGAAAACTCCCTCACGGTCAAATTCCGCGTCTACAGATGGCTTAACAACTCCCAGGAAAACTCCAAAAGAAGAAGATAAAAGGAGCAAATCTAGGTAGAAATTAGACAAAATCTATAATCTATTTTATTTTATTATCAACATATTATCTATTTTTAAATTAATCTCAAAAATTTGAAAATACATAAGTCTAGTAAATTTTACCTTAAGATTAATTATTAAAAATAGTAACTCACTGTATTTGAATTAGTTTTATTTAACAAAAATATTGATATGATCAAGATCTTTCTGCATTACTTATAATAAAATATAAAGAAAGAAAAACTAAAAAAAAATGACATTTCTTCTATAAATTTGAATTGATAAATAATATTTTTTTCATATATTAATTAAACTAATTAAGTTATCTACATATGCTGGTACAATTTGTATTAAGATAATTTATTTTCAGAGCTCGTACAGGTAGAGCAAAGTCTACTATAAGAAAGTCTGTGAGTGAACCATCTTTAAAAGGTAAAATATCTATACCGAAATTTTTTTGATTTGCCACAAAACGTTTTAAAAATGAAGGTCATAATAAAGTTTCATTGTTTCGAGATAGGAAATATTAAAAAATAGGAAATTCATTTAAGAATTTCTGTCATTTAAGATGCTGTAGATGAAGCGGAAGATGAAGAACTATCTGATGGAAGAGCGGTGACCATCGTTATTCATGGCCAGAAGAGACTAGTTCATCCACCCAGGCAGCTAATTACTTATAATCCAAGTCCACCATCACACACACTTTCCTTAGATTGGGTGTATCCTTTTTATAAATATAATGTCTGGCAGCGCCAGTATTCTTTGTTCCTTCAAGCCATGGGATGCTTAAATCTCCACTCCAGTTATTTAAAAGAGAAAAAGTCTTTCTCAACAATGTATAATTTTTTAATGAAAAAAAGAAGTTTTTGAAGGGTTTTCTAAAACATGTCTGTGATAATTTTTTGAAGTCCATTTTGGCTTATATCATAACAGGGTGCGTGCTCCCTAACCAAGTGCGAACACCCGTCCCGTCGGTTCATAGGTCAGGACGTAATTTAAGTGACATGAAATCAATATTGTTACTATAACTCTTTTAAATAATTATCGAAATTCATATTTAAAATTTCCTTAATTTAAATAAAATCAGATATGGATATCGAGGTGCCGATGTTAAGAAAAATTTATGGGTGTTGTCTACCGAAGAATTGTTATATTTTGTGGCTGCTGTTGCAATATTGTATGACAGAAAGCTGGACACACAAAGACATTATACTGAACACACTGAAGATATTCAATGGTATAACATCCCATGATAATCACAGATATTGAATTGTTTTTACGTATTACGATTTGATTCGTTGTAAAACGTTTAAATTGTCAAGGGTGTATATTAATGATAAGAATTTAGATTATTATACTAGTTTTTGAATTAATGGCGTTAAAAACATTAATGTTTTGTTTTAATTAAGAATAACTTCATCATATAAAACTAAGCATTGGTTGGTCATTGCCAGAAATTTATGTGTGTATTTATTTATAAAAAAAAATGTGTTTGTATTAGATAGCCTTATAGCATATGGATCATTTGAGATCAAAATTATTAGTATACCTCCATTACGTCTTTCAGGAATATTATTTATCAAAAAAATACGTTAAAAATAGTTCGCGGGATAGGGGATTATTAAAAGAAATTTCCAGGGATTCCACAAATTTTCCGAGAAATGAAAAAAAATTTCACTTTTTGTCTGAGAGATAATAACAGACATTCTAACTAATAGAAAATGAAAACTGATCTCTAAGAACTCTACCTAGAACCTTAAATGGACCATAGACAAAATGTATGCACCAATATTTAGAAATTCTTAATCTTAATTACGAAATATTAATATCCGATAGCAACTCTGTATTTAAAAACTGAGAATTTGATTGCTCCAGCAAAAAAATATGAACCTTATTTAAGAAACATATCATGCATGGTTCAGGTATAATAAACTCTTTTTCTCTCACACCGTACGCCAGTCCAGTTAGGAATAAACCTGTCAGACGATTGGCCTCCCATCACTGACAAAACCTCTCCAGGCTGATCGGTTTTC
>JAJNBT010291347.1:0-11522 GCA_028455955.1 Notopais sp. p TS-2021 | reverse complement strand
TGTAAATTAATTATTACAGTATTAAACTAAATTAAATTTTAAATAATCCATACTAGAAGTGTTTACATTCAATTGTTTGACCAATTGCTATTTTCAGCAATTCGGGTATTGCTTCGAGGAAAAGGTCACGCTGAATGGAAGGTCATCGTCTCTGGGGACAAACGCACTTTGAAGGACGAACAGTATTTCATAAACGACAAAGTTACAATCTGGGGGAAAGGTAAGAGAAGAAAGAGAGAGAGAGAAAGTTTATATTCGTAAAATAGTTTTTACATCTTCACTTAGAAACTAAATTTAAAAAAGAGAGACCACTGAAATAACTTTACCGCTTAATTGGAAAATCATCAAATTCGATAAAAGTTGTGTGATAAATGAACAAATTAACGAAGTTTTAATCAATTTTATGTAAATATTTATTTAAATAGACCAAAATCGTGTTTTTATTTCTGTCCGAATACAGATTAACAATTCCGAACAAATTTATTCACCGGTATTTATTGTTATAGCTTCTACAATGGAGTAAATACAAACAAGATCGCATGTTTATACTGCTTTAGTATACATACATGTCTGAATTGAACATTTTGTATTTATTTCTATTTTTGGATGTTTTTTCAGGTAAGTAGAAAGCAAATATGGCAACAAAATTATAGTATTCCATCATGACTAAATTTTTTGGTAACAATTAATCTCAAAATATAATCTAATTATTTTAAGTAGAATTTAGATAGAACTATCGTGTGGTGTCCGGTTCAAGGACTATCGGTCCTCGGACATTTCGTCATGTATTATAAAATAGCCTAAACGAACGTAAATTATTAATAAAATATTTTTAGATGTTTATAAATTAAATTATTTTCAGTGAATTTACTTCAAGGTGATGTTTTGGTCACCAAAAGTGACATTTATTTTGTTTTCTATATTTAAAAATATAAAATTGTGTAAAATTGAATTACGTTCAGAAGGCAAAACAATTTTGAACAAAATTTTACTACGAACATTTGTCAAAAAATAACTTATTGAAAGCTTTATGATTGCCTTCTTGGGATTATTAAAATGGTTTTATTTGCTTTGCTGAATCCAATTTGGAATTATTCCTTTAATACAGATCACGTTGGGGGAATTGCGGATCCGAGATGTTATCTTAATACAGAAATATGAAATATTTTACGCCATACAAAAATATAAAATGTTTTATGAAAGATGTTTAGGTAAATTCATTTCTACATAAAATAAATAAAAATAAAATATAAGTCGACGAAAGTGAAACTTTAAATAAATTGAGTTTTAATAAAAGAGTTAAAAATGGAAGAGATTACATTTTTAAGTTTGTTTTGAAGGAATCAAATTAAAAAATAAAGTGAAGTAATTCAAAACATATTGATCTTTAAACATCGTTGAAAATAAAAAAACGAGGACAAATAATGGCTTCATGGAAACGTTATTGAATTTTATTTTCACCGACAATATTTTCGTCGGTGAACGACAACATGTTACCGACATGTGTAATTCACCGACAAGTATAATTCACTAACATGTATAATTTATCGACATGAACAATTCACCGGCAAGAATAATTCACCGACAATAGGTCATCGACGGGTAAAATCGACGTCGGTTCATCGCTAGATACACTTTTTGATTAAATTATATTACACTGATCAGTCACCCTCTATATATAGTTTTGTATATTAATAAATATTGTCTTGTAAATTAAAAAATTATTCTGTCATATTAATTATTCTTCTATGAATTCTCAATAGGCTTGTTGAATTAATTTAATTTGCACTTTGTTTATGTAACTTCAGTCTAGGAAAGGGTGGTCTAATTTGTATACAATTTCTCATAAAATGAATAGAATTAACATGAATATCAATGATCTGTTGATGAAAGTTATGGGTTATATTATTCACAACCTCATACATAGGAATAAATCATCTAATTTTGTATATATATATTTGAGGTATTTTAGACAGGTTTAATTTATTGACACATTGAGTAGTGCTTAAATATGAATTACGATTAATTGTCCCAGAATCGAACCCTGAGGTACTCCATTATTAACGATAAGTGAACTCGATTGACAATCATTGAGTTCAACAACCTGAGTTTTATTAGTCAGTAGGATCCTATAGTAGGGCATGAAATTTTCCCCTAGTTCGATATCTCTCTAATTCCATGAACAAGACTCCATGACTTGTATATAAGGAATCAGACATGGTAGCATGAATTACTTTTTCGAGAATCTTATTAAAACTAGAGAGACATGAAAAGGGTCTATAGTTAGTATAGATGTTCCTATCTCCAGCTTTGTATATTATAGTGTAACAAAAGCCTGCTTGAGTATATTAGGAAATACTCCATTTAAAACGCACTTATTTACTAAATATGTAAACGAATCAGTTACAATAAGCATTTTTTTAGTAACAATACATGTAAGTCGTTAATTTTACAATTTTTGTAATCCTGTTCTGGGAGATTTGTATATAAACAAATGAAGATCAATTGCGGGGTATTTTTTATGAAATTTAAGTTAGAAGGAGGCAATCTTTGATTTTATCTTAGATGCAATTGAGATAAAAAAAAAGTATCAAATTCCCTCGTCAATCTGCGACTTATCACTAATCTGGATATCATTAGACTTCATTGGTCCTGTTGAGCAGAAAGATGATTTTGACTTAAGTCCATAAAGTATTTTCCACATTTCTTTAGGATTAGTTTGGTCCGGTAAATCGTAATACAGTATAGTACTCCTGACTTAATATTCAAATCCAGATTAGATCATATTTACCAAAGTGATCCCAAGTAATTCTTCTTGGGACACTTGCTAATGGTCTGACAGTACTACAAAACAGTTAATTTCATTATTTTCGGTTTGTCGTAAATATTAAATAAATTTTGCTATGCATTTATTACATAGTTATATCAATAGACAATAGATCCTAGGCATATATTTATACACATCCAATAGCACCAATATCTTTATCTACAAATCAATTACGTGTTACAGCTTGATCAGAAGTAAATCTGCATCAGTCATTCCATGGCTTCAACTGAATCACAAGAATGATCAACTTATAGATACTTTATTCTTCCTACCTCCTAGCTCTTTCATCTCCCATCATTTGCTGGCCATAGATGTCATTTAATTACTGTATCAAAAGGTTCTATAGTATCATAAATCTTGATTTGTGGATGGACTCATTATTTATTTCAGTTTCGTTATACAGAATTTAATTTGTCATCATATTATAGAGGAGTGGTTCAATTTTGATAATTTGAAAAATAATGCATGAAATGGTTGTTACATATGTACTAAATTGTATTAAATCTAGTAAATATCCTTAAAAAAAATTGGTATAATATTTGCAAAAATTAGTTATAGATTTGTCAGGATTATTCATGTAAGACATTATTATATTTATTTATTTTTTTACCGATGGATTTTCCTAATTTTAGTCTTCGAAAACGATATTTTAAAATGTCTCAGTTTGGTCATTTTTATATATAAGCTCTGTAGTCTGTAGTAATACTTTATTTTTTTCAAGTATATATTTAATTATTTATATTTTGTAACCATTATTTGAATTCTATCAATAATGACGTACAACATGTACATTATTTTATCAATATCAATATAAAATATGATAAGGTTAAAGTCATCCGTAACTTGGAGATAATTTTCGTACGTTTTCATGCAAGATCTCGTACGTCGCCCTGAGGGAGCCTCAGAACTAGAAACTATAGTTGTGTTCGTCATTCATCCTTTTACTGCTCTGTTCGCCTCTCTTAATATGTGCACTGGCACTATATGAGGAAGAGATGGCAAGCAATAAATCGAATAGAAAAGACCTTTTAAGACTGGAGCGCGTTAACTGAAATCCAGACGAGGTCATTAACAGTTTTAGGATTATCCGCGAATCAGAAAAATAAAATAAGTATCGATCTGTTGGATAATTTCAAAGATTCAGAACAATTAAATCGAAGAAAATAAATCTATCGTGAATTACATTGTAATTCTTAAACGAACTTAAACGAACTAACACGAACTTAAAACAAACTTTCACACTGAAAAATAAAATGATGTATGCTGTATTGATTTTGACGAAGATTTTTGTTGAATTTAGTAAGGTGCCTTCCAAGAAAGTTATAATGGGTCTTTTTTATAACTATCGCTTTCAGTAAACATATGAAATATATACGTTATATAAAATTATTATTTGTAAACAACGGAATCACGGTGTTATGGTTTACGTCTTCAGTTCAAATCACGTCAAGGCAGATCTAATATTTTTAGTGCCATGGCATTTATGATGATAAATTTATGTATTTACGGAGATAAAATCAGATAGAATCGTATAGTTTATGAGAGAAACATAAAAAATACATTGGTTGATCCGAAACAAAATTACATTACATAATATTGTTATAGACGTAGTTTTATGTAGACTGAACAACCCATTCTGAATTGAAATTGATCGCCGTAATCAATCCGTATATTGGTGTTCGTTATATATTGAATACATTCTATAGATGCTCCAATTCAGAATTTGTTATTAAGTTTACATAATAATACATCTAATACTTCTCGTTTGTCTGGTAATATAAATTATAGACGCACTGGTGCGTTTAGTATAGCATATAGTAAGCATAATATTTGCCCATAAATAATAATAATTTTTTTATTGAACATATTGCATGAAGTATTGCAGTGTCTTTATTAGCCAATAAATAAACTATCCTTGTCTATAAATATTGGTTTATTTTGTTGTCTTTAAGGATTGTCTTTGTGCAAATAATTACAAGCTATTGTATTAGACAATAAAACTAAATTTATGGCTTCATTAAGCTTTCAATAAATAGAATTATTGAATTTAGCCAATGGTTTATTTTATTAAGTTTTAACAAAATTAATTAGAAGATATATTGAAAAGATCTATTTTTGTCGTAATCTTTTGGACCATTAAATAAACTGAAATTATTCCTGAACTTCTGAACTTTTATTCCGCGAAAGAAGTTCCTTAATAAATTTCTTCCGATGGAGGTGTAAAACATATACGGGGAGATAATATTGCCTTGTAAAACTCCTTCTCATAATTTTTGATTAAGTAATAAAACAGACATGTTCTAATATATAGAACTAATTAATAATCTAGCTTCTATTAATTTTATATTTTTTCTACAGTCAGAATTTACATTGTTTTATAATATTTTTAGCTAGAATTATATATTCTAGATCATAAAATATACAGCAATATTAATGGATAAGTGCTTTTAACAGATTTAGAATACTGTATATATTATATGAAAATTACAATATGATTTTCCATCTACGCCGCATAGTATATATTATCACAATATGAAAGTGATAACTAATTGTTTCGCAGATATCAAAAGATAATAAATTGAATGTTCTCTGAGTTTCTCTCGTAATGAACAATATTTTTCAAACTATTTTATACTTTTAAATATTAAAAAAACAATAATATAGAACTGACTTCATTAATCAATATCGTATTATTTTTTAAATTGTTTTCAGAATTCGTATACAGTGTAATACAATATTCAACATTTCAGTATTCTTTAATGGTAAAAGACTTATGCCACTTGGTGAATTTTTCTTGGTCATACTTGGTAAAAATGACACGTATTACAATATAACTATTTCAAAAGTAGATATTCAGTCAAGAAAATTCAACCATAACAGATCAATGAATAACATAAATTAAACTATAAAGACTTCAAAATTCTAAAAATATAAAAATTTAAATCCGTCTTCTATTAACTGAAAAAGCAACTCATTAAAAGTTTATGTCCCAACTTAAATAAAAATCAATCATCTGTTCTACTATTTATCGCTTAAACTTTTTCTTTCGTAGTAAAATCCAAGTTTATGTGATCTAATATATAGCGATCTTAAATATATTTTCGGTATATAAATAAAAGTACATTAGTTTAATATGCTATGTATTGAATTAGATAAGAGAAATTCCACCATTATATATATAATACTGTAGAATCATAATGTTCTACAAATTTACTATAGTGTATGAAAGTTTATATATTTTCTTTTCATAAATATGAATCAAAACAAAAAAGTTTCAAAAATCCACAAGTTTCTTTTGATATTTGTAAATTTCTAGGATTATAATTTCCGCAGATCAAAGCGAAGGCCATATGCCAATTCTTCCGAGAGGCAATCATTCGTTCCAGTTTAAATTCCAACTTCCAGAAAGTTCTTTGCCGTGTTCCTTCGAGAGTAAAATTGGAACCATCCGGTATTATATCAAGGTAAGTCAGAACAAAATTATACTCACTTCAGAAATTGGTGACTGACTCGAACTAAATCATGGCCACGAATAAATGTAAATTTGAATATACTTCCCCATTCATATTTTGTAGCTATTTTATTTATTTTTAGCTTTTGAAATATCTATTTTATAATTAAAGAATTAAAAAAGTGTTTTTGAAATCAAAACAGTTTAAAAACAGATTTATTTATGTAATTTCACGTGAATCAAAGAGAAAAATGAATGTGTTCAGTGACAGTTGGATATTTTATTCCTTTTCTCTTTGCCAATTTCTTTTATTTTTAGTATTTTGTGAAGTTAAAAGAGCTCTAAAGCTGTATCTGAATCAATTAAAATTGATATACTAGACGTGATGTCTGGAATGTATGTGAACATGCTCAGATAATAGTTCTCTTCTCCTTTGTATGTAACTCTCTTCGAATAACTAAAGTCGTGGGGAATTTAATTACTGCAATTCCTTGGAGAGTTATTAAATAACTGTCTAATATTAACATGTACAATACAAACTTTGGTTAACTATTTATTGTTATTTTATAGATAGATAAATACAACACAGCTATTCTATTGGTCTAGACTCTAAACAAATGATTTACAACTTTCATTAATCCGTGCCTCCCTATGACCATATGCTAAAATCTCATTCTCTCTAAGAAAATATAACCCAAAATAGTAGGATAGTTGCCATATTTCTTGAGAACAGGTTTTATTATTATTATATATACAGTACTTATATATTTATACCTTATTTTCATATGAATTTATCTTTATTTGGATTATGGATAAGATCAAGCTGAAAGAGGGAATTCCTTCCTGATTGTGGTGAACTCCTAGTGTAGACCAGTGGTCGCAACATTTCTTATCAATGGGTCTTTTTGTTAATTAATTTTCAAATGAAATAATTTTATAATTTTAAAGTATATTTTGGTTTTAATTCTAGATTTTTTAGAAGAAAATAAATTCACTTAGTAGGTCATTGAAATTTGTTGCAGGGGGGCAGCATTTACCTGCGGGTCAGGGGTTGCAGACCACTGGTGTAGAGTATAGACCACATGTAGTCCATGGACCCCTGATGGTCCGATGGATCCCTCAGGGGGTCCGCGAGGTAACTGACTGAAATCTCCATATTTTAAAAATAAATTATTTTTGTTTTACATTATGTGTGACCAACCATTCTCTAACTAACTTATATTGTCTTTTTAAACGTCTGCAGTACATTTTATATTATTTTAAAAAGTGTAGTAAATACTTGTTTCTATATTTAGGTATTGTTAACAAACATAATTGTATGAGGGTCTACCAAAATATTTTTGAACTGGGTGGGGTTCGCGAATGGACAAAGGTTGGAAACCACTGGTATTGACTATGGAGTTTATATAGATTATGCATGATACATATATCCAAACAAACTCTTTTTTTTAGTATAAAATTCCATTGAAATTCATACGGTCATATATTTTCTTTGTTGTTTATTCTACTATTTATCAATAAATAATAACCTTTTAAAGTGGTCACCTGAAGAATATTCGGAATAATTTAAAGTGTGAAGTATTAATCCAAGACAATACGTAAAATACTAAAATTTTTACCGTACGCGGTACACTTGCTTAAGATAACAAATGCCGAAAGATTCCACATTTGTTTAATTCTGGTTAATATGTTTGTACTAAGCGAGATAGTCGTTTATTTCTCCAATTTCTACTAATCAAGGAATGGAATAACTAATCAAGGAATGGAATAACTAATCAAAAATTGAAAGGAAAACGAAAATCAAATTATGATTAAGACAAGAAAGAAGATTTAATCGCGATTTACATAATATTAGGTTTATATTCTATTTTGCTTACTCAAACCTAACCTATATTTATAATAACTTAATAAGTCACCTTTTATATATATCAATATTTAAGGGCCCATACTATTATAATATTCGTGTTTACAGGTCATGGTTGACATCCCTTATGCGTCGCCCCCACAAGGAATGAAATACTTCACGGTGATCGGTCCTCATATTGATTGCATGGAGGATCAGTACTTGGTACGGTTACTATGGTGATTTCTTTACAAGGTTTCACCCTCACGTAGTTCATTTACATTCTATGTTCCTCAAGTGATTCAAATCAAATATTCGTCTGTGACAATCTGAAGTTTTGAATTTATTAAAATCTATTTTCATGTTCTTCTTGAATAATTTTTTGTAATTGTGTTTTTCTGTGGAAGTCACAAAAATGCTCTCAAAATAAAAGAATCTCAAATAATGGTAGCGTCGTCTTTACGGGACAAAATGTAAATTTTAATAACCGTTTATGTACACTAAAAAATATGACATAGGCGGTTTGCACCTTTAAAATAATTTAAGATATTGGTCCTTTAGTTGAAGAATGGTGCTTCTTTAAAATAACAAAGGCATCTTCATCGAACTAAAAAGGAACACCTTCATCCTGCCAAGACTTTAACCCTGAAACATACTTATGACGACTTGATTGACGAACTTACACTAGACAATTTTGCTTTTTGAAAATTGCAAAAAATATAATTACGCAACGTATATATATATGATTTACATTTCTTTACATTAAGAAGACATTGATAAGTTTTGAAATTAGAATTAATATATTAATTTCTCTATAGTATCAAATCTTTCAAAATAACTTATTTCTACATTTACACAAATCACTCGCATAAGATACAATAATTAAAAGTATAGCACTCATGCAGTGACACAGATGGCTGGAAATTATACAATTTGAAAGTCAATATTACTATATATATAAAAACTATTTTTTATTGGTGTATTAGCAAATCAAGAAAGTTATTTTAAACATTCGTATACAATTACTTGTAGTTTGAATAATATTGTTAGACGTTACTAAATTCTTCTTGACTAATGATGAATGTATTTCATTTAACGAAGAACTACCTTGGAAATTAATAGATGGTACGACATTAGTTTCAAAAACTATTTTTTTCAGTACAGCTGATTGGGGAAGTTATTTATTTCTTTTATGATGAGAAAAAGTTTTTCAGTCATCTTTTAGAGAGGAAGAAAAGGTCGAGACTTTAGTTTTCAAAACTTCAGTCTTTTCGAGCATCCATTAAATAGAAATTAACCTCATTAAAAAGTATTTTCCGGAATACTTTTTATAGTGATTAATATTTGTCAGAAAATTCTCGTATTTATTTCTCAAAATAACTTTCTCGCTAAAATTAATGTTTTTTTCTAAAATAATTTATCGTAAAATAAATATTTTATAATAAATACATTTTATTTATTACGACATATATATATATATATCGAGTCGATGTAAAACAGTTTTAAAATAAATTTCCGGATTTTTTTCTTCAATGGAATATAAATAAAGTATTCATTATTTTCAGACAAAATACGAAGAAAGTGCAATTTTCATCTTCAATAATTTTATATTTATGTTCAATTCTTGACTTTTTAACTGCTACTGTCGCTAGTTATTTTAAAATTTGTTACCCATAATGATAATAAAAGTCTATAATCGTAGCCCAATTTCAATTTCTCAAATCGCTTCTCGCTTGTCTACAGAAACCTATGATCGGCCACGAGAAACGATCGATTTGTTGCCTGTGCTGCAAAAGAGGTCCCGTGTCTATGCAAACGCAGCTCGAGAGAACAGCCTACGTATGCGGGGAAAGTCTTCGTCTCAAAGCAGATATTGACAATCAGAGCGAGGAGGAAATCAGATTAAAATTAAAACTCGTTCAGGTAGGTCTACATTGAGTAAACACACTACACGAACACGTAAACAATTAAGAGCATTAACAGGCGCGCTAACGTAAACGCGATCAATTACAGTATATATCACGCTAGACATGTTATATAAACGATGCAAGAGCTGTGTAGGTTAATTCTATTACTCACGTAATACTTCGACATCTTCCGTAAACAGCTTGAACTTCATTCAATTAACAAGAATTTGTATTTCTGTCTCAAGTTTCTGTTTGCTGCTGATATTAATATAAATCTGACTGAACTAGTAATAATAATCTATGTTTTAATAGTAATTTTAATATTTTCCTATACGTTCTTATACACTTTATACAGTGCTAGATTTTCATTACCGTATTAAGTATGTCCATAAAAGATATTATTGAAGTTTTGAGAAATGTAATTCTATATTTGCTTATTTTTTAAATTTGTATGAATATTTAAAACTCAGGGACCACATACTAACTTTTAAAAGTTCGTACGATAGAAGAAATTTCGCATCAACTGAAGATAAGCGACCCTACAGAAATTAGGTTAGGTTATGAAATAAAGCTACAAATAAAATACAAACTTTTCTAACTAACCAAACCTCACCAAAATAAAGGGAATCATCTTTATTCAATCATAAAATGTGTGGTTATTATTCTTCCGTTGTAATACACGGAGGTGTATTACAATATAATAGAAAATATAATATATCAACTAATCCGAAATTTCTGGGGATTAGTATTATAGTTTTGATATTCTTGAATTTTCTTCAACAACAAAATTTTGAATCAAAATCGTAGGAGTTTGAAATGTTTTCAAGAAACAGGAATCTCGACGTAATTATGTCTGAAATTAATTAAGATTTGGGCTCTTGAATTCACATTTGCTAAATGGATTTAGTGAAGATTTCTCGTAATGATAATTATAATGAATCTTATTGTTAGGATACGGATTTATATAATTTAACACCACTTAACAAATTATAAATTGTTGAAACTTATCTGATTTTAATTAATTGCAAGAAGAAATAAATGACTTTTTTATCTTTAATAATTATTACCATCTTATTTTTGATTTATTAATTTATTATTTATATTAATAGAATATATATCTAATTATCTGCATAATTAATTATTGCTAAAAATAATTTTTTCATAGTTACGAAACTGCAAACTATTATTTAAACCAAACCAAATCTTAATTACTAATTTAAATTTGATTTTTAGTTATAACAAAATCTGCTTTGGTCATTATGTCACCGAATGATTTATTACTGAACTTTTGGTCACCAATTTATTTCTTTAAACTTTTCAAAAATAAAATAATATTTTCCTAGTTTTTTTTCTCCTTAGTGATATAGTGAAATGGTGTTTGGTGAACAAATATTCTAGTGACAAAAAGACTACACTCTAAAAAAAGATGTGTATTTTAGGTCGTATCGTTAAACGCGTTTATGATTTAACGGATTAGAATAAAATATCAGTCTT
>JAJNBT010288313.1:0-12172 GCA_028455955.1 Notopais sp. p TS-2021 | reverse complement strand
AATTACTTCATTATACTTGATAAGTATAATGAAGAGGTGTTAGTAATTATAAACCACATTTATCAGTCTAGATTATGTAGTAATCGAATGTTATTATTCGTATTATCTTGTATCGATTATGTAGTATATTTGATCGTTTGGATAGTGTACTGTTAAATATTTTATATAATAAGCAGTGTCGGCCAATCGTCTGTCGGTTTCCTGCCCGGCTACGAAGAATATTTGGTTAAGCCTTGCTACCATTGAGTTATAGTTTTTAGAATTAGAAACTTAGGTACCATTTTTCACCAAGCGCATTAAATGCAAGATCGGTTTATTTATGCGAATCCTTGAGGGTCATTTGAAATTCCTGCACCTGTTCAAAATATATTTTATGGTGAGGAAATTAGCTCAACTTTATTCTCGATGTACAGATCTTGACGCCTTAATTACTTGGATCTACTTTAATAAAATTAGAAATAATGTGTTTGTAATGTTATTTATTCTACGGCCTTATGTACTGCCAAGTACGAAGAGGATAAGTAAGTAATGTTATTTATGAAATAAAGTTTCTATTTATCTTGAACAGATTATCTTACCCGATCAAAGAGGCACGTAGCTTAGTTTAGAAATACAGATACTCTGTAAATTGTGGAACTCATTGTAATAAAGAACATTTGTGCTTACCATCGTGCCTATTTCATCTAACAATATAAATTATGGTTATATGTTTGTAATCGTTCCAATAATAATTTTGCAAACTTGTATTTCGTATTCATTTTAGATATTGGTACATCAACCTTTATAAACGCAGTGTAAATTACCCACCTGTTACGTAACTTCTATTAAAATTTACTAATGTTTCATTGATACTAAAAATCCTCAATAAATATCAACATGTAAATAGTAAAGAAAAATTGTGATTGACCTAATTTTTTGTTATTGTATTTATATTTTAATAAAATTAGTGAGAATTTTTAACTCATCAATTTGGAGAACCAAAGTCCAACATAATTAAGTTTGAAACTCTTGCTCAGACATCAATATTTTTATTTGTCTGTCTTCGTTACACAATAGACAAGTTAAAATTGTTTAATGCTGAATTAACTGAGATTTTTAGTAGACTTCTAGAAATCGTTCTTTTATAGTTAAAAAGCATACATACGAATGATTACTTTAATTCATTATATTTGTTTGAAAAATTGAATCCAGTTTTAATGTCCCTTTTCTTTCTATATACTGTATAACGTATTAATCTGTCATCACCTGTTGAATTGATTTTAATAACTTAGATACTGTAAAATATATCAATTGTTACATAATATTTAAAGAAACGTGATTCTCCAATAAAATATATTTTGAAGGAAACTTTAAGAGTATTACTATGTATATATATTTATAACAAATATTATAAAAGGACAATAAATTATCAAATAAGTAATAATTATTTATATAAAATAAAACCAACGAATGTACAAATGTACCACAGAAATATATTACTTAAAATATTACAAATTTCTAAATATCGATTGATTCTAGATGCACAGAAATATATATACGTGAAGCGATTCAACATGAACTAATCAACTATTTTTACATCTTTATATAGTATTGGATACCGTGCATTCATTAAATATATTGATTATGAATAAAGTTAACCCTTAGAGCTTGTACTAATCTTATTACAACCTCTTGTACGATTACATATATTAACATTTGCTTAAAGCTTTAAATAAGTAATAATACCCAATTAATTACAATATAAAAATGTATAATTATCTAAAAAATGATCTTATATAATTAAATTACATAGCTTAGCTATTTACATAAGACAAATATATATATTGTTTGTATAGTATTCTATTCAATATGAACTTTACATTTCAAACATTCTTAAAATGTAATATAAAAATCGTCGTTTTTATTGGAATCTCGATTTGAAAAAGTGATCGAAGGAGACAAAGGGGAGAGGTGGTGGGGGAGATGAAGGAAGAGGTGGGAGATATCGTGACGTCATCGTTTCGTCTGGTTCAAAGTAGATGTCGTTCGAGTCCTGCGGTGGAGACAATCATAAGGATACTTCCACGTCGCTTCCTTAGGATTTCATAGACTTGGTCAGTGAAATCCTTACGGATAAAGCGCTACTTTTTGATACGTTCACCTTTACTCTCATTATTGACAACAATTCTGTCTTAACTTAATTATTTTTTGGTTACATTTATAGAATTCTTGTCGAAAATGAGAGTCGTTGAACCAATAATTATTTTAGAATTTATTTTATGGAAAGCATAGGGAATTTTATTTATCAAGTAGCCTGAACAAAAAGTAATTCTTTTAAAACGACGTGAAAATATCAGTACAGTAATAAATAAAATTAGAATTCTATTGAAGTGATAAAATTAATAAATAAAAACTAGTTAACTTCTCACTAATATTTTTTGGTTATGATGGTTGTGACTGAGAAGCGAAATGATTGAAGCAATTTAAATGGCATTGTCCATTGTGTAAAATACAGATAGATACAGAAGAAAGGGACACACGAATCAAGAACTTGTGCTTGGTGAGGAAATTGTGATATTAAAGAGTTTAAATTGGGGTGCGTAAAACTAATCGTGAACACGAATATTTAGTGAGTAAAATTAATGTTGTATATAAGAAAATAGTTTGTCATTGTATATCATGTGGTGTCTACTTTTTTGTTAACTGAAAAAAATGAGATTTGTACAAATTTACGGTCCTAGTCTAGGTGCGTTTTGGTTACTAGTGCTTGATATATACAGTGAATCAGTTTATGCAACGAACAATGATATGATGTGGGGTTTCTGTATTGCGAATCTTAGAAGGCAAATGTATGAACGGGAAATGATTTAAAAAACCAGAGAACTATAACTGGTAGCAAGCCGAGATTTCTTTTGGCCAAAAGGACCCACCAGCGCTGATCCTCGACTCTTGGGACGGGGCAAATGATAAGGTCGCTCTGGGTCATCTTCCGAATTCTCATTTATTCCACACATGTCTGAAATGATTAATAACAACAATATAGATTTATAATTCTTTAAAAATAAGATATAATTTATTCATAGAGGAAAATTACTGTAATTGTTCATAAGACTGAAAATAATTAATCTCCCAAACTATAAGGGTGAATACATTTCATAAATTACTTACCTTGATGAGCCAGATTATGAGAAACTACTCCTCCACCCAGTGGCCCTATGGTTGCTGGTCCTCCTAATAAATCTCTCATGGGTAGAGGGGTACGCGCCCCTAAAGTAGGTGCCCTGGATATGCCTCCAAGCGCTATAAAAAGTATGCAATTTTTAAGTTATGGTACGGTACTGTATTTATATCCAGATTTTAACTAAAGTCTCTCAAAATATATTGCCATAACAGTTTTGAAATCATCACCTTTAAGAAAAGAATTAATTTGATTATAAAATATTTCTTACTAGAAGCATTAGTCATATGTGATGGTCCATATTGGCCATAAGTAGATCCAGCTTTGCTATGACCTCCATAATTGAACAGTGGGTTCATGTGCTGCATTCCGAACTGTTGAGGAAGCGTATTTAAAGTGCCAATAGTCGCGTACTCATTCGGAGGAGGCATTGTCTGAAATTAAACTCTTGTTATTTATCATTAGCACACGTTTTCCTATTTGAATCTAGATAGCTATATACTAGATTTTTTTATTGTAAACAAATGAACACACAGTTAAATATCAAGAATTTACAAAAATTTTAACATAAACTACTTAAGTTTTTTCATGACTGCCTGTATAGCATCAATTTTTCATTTTAAAATATTATATATTCACAAAATTAGATACATGAACAACGTCAAAAATAATCATAAGTTATAACACATCGGGCGTATTTTATTGTGCTACTTATACCCAATTTGTATCGGAATCATGGTATCGACTGAATGGATTCCTATTGGTGTTGGTCAGAAATTTAACTAAAGTATTCCGATGAAGAGCGGTTTTATTGTTCTTATTTTAAATAATAAAACTATAAATTGTATCTCGAAGACGCGTTGACTGTAGATAGAAATATCTTACCTTCATTTGCTCTTGATAGTAACCAACCGGCGGTCTCATTTGCTCCGGTTGCTGTAAAATTATAATGTTAATATTAAAACGTATTAAGTGACACCTGTTAAATATGTACTACGAAAGGACAGTGACGATATATTTCAAGTGTGAAATTTATACTACGATAAAATGGAATTGTGCTAAAATGTGTTATCAGTAGTGATGCACCGGAGTTCCAGTAAAATTTTAGAATGTTTCAGTCTTGCGGCCAAAAATCTTGCTCCGGTGCATCACTCGTTATTAGCTTTGTTGAATTTTGTAAATTATGGAAAATGTTGTTCAGACATTTAAAATTAAATCATTTACAAAATATATATATTAGTAATGGCACTATTCTCTTTAATTAAAGGTAATTTTGATTAAAAATACATAAGTAAATATTGGAAGCAAATCATTTTAAAGACATGTTTGATAAACACGATTTTGTATTTAATCAGACATGCCTTGAAAGTTAATGTATGAATTATATGTTCATGCATAAGCTCTATTTTTTCTTCACCCTTGTTTCTCAATAGGAGTATTAAAGAAAAGAAGATGATGCGTAGATTATTTTCAATCTACTAATTGATCTTCTCACCTTTTTTACTGCATGTGCAATTAGTGATCAGAAATAAAGTTAGTGAATAAATAGAAAAAAGTAAAATGAAGAGTCTTAAAAATACATTTGTAGAAGTGGAGGCGACTCTGGTTTGGAGATTGATGATATGTCGGAGGGTCTTAGCTTCTTCGGGAGTGAAATGTCCTTCGACGGGAGGATTTTTGGACCTCAGAGATATTTTAGAAAAGATCTTCTTGATGTCTCCTAAAACTTTGCCTTTTGTCCATTCGTTGTTTTTGGTTCCTTCGAAAGGCGGTGTCCCCAAGTTATTGATTGCCATGCCTGCTAAGGTGGATGCAGAAGCGATACTCGCCATGTTCGGTGAAGTAGAGGTGTCCGCTGACGACTGATGTGTATAATTTTTTTAAATATATATATACTTCAATTTTCGAGAAATATTTTGAAAGACAGAATAGCAAGAATCGAGTTTTGTCTCTTTTAATAAGAGAATTGATTTATTGGTAGGAAGAAACTAAAGTCTCCAGGTTGTATAATAATTAGTGGAAATAAATTTGTGAAAGTTAGTTTTCAATAAAATTATAGACTGACATTTATATATCAGTTCATTATTCAAAAATGATTTATCTGACTTTTTAACTTTTTCTCCCACGTAAATCTGAATTCGGAATACAATATTACCAAATTTATTTCGTAATTCATCACCAGTATTTTTGACAGATTATAGAAGAATAATTAAAAATGTTAGTATAATTCAATGTACAGTATTTTACTTCTATAAAAGTCCAATAGTTTTCAAACATTGTCAAATCAGGGACTCCCCTTAATGAGCATGATTTTTTATCCATTCGGTTTTCAATAGTAAGTCATCAGAATTATAATAAATTAATTTCTCGGTCAATGATAAATTAAAATCACCAAATTAATTTGGAATCGAAGGTAAATGGACATCAGTTCCATGTCTTTAAAATTTCGGCTCCGGCTCTTATACATTAAATTCACGAAGAATCAAATAAACATTTTGTTGAAAAAATATGTCTCGACTTTATAAAACAAAAAATTAATCTAATATTGTACGATTCAAAATTTTACTTCGGAGACCAATATTTTTAATGACATTTCGTGAAAAAATTTAAAAACTAAAAAAAATGTGACAAAAGTTTAACTCATGATAACACTGAAAGATCCCGTAACCTTGACATGATTTTCTAGAATCATCTTCCTTAACTTACAACCATTTTAGTCAATCTTAAATGTATAAAAGATATATATATATATATACGAATAGTTAAATATACGATTTTTAAAAGAAATGGAAACAATCGGACAAATATTTCAAAACCTGTAATATTAATACTAATACATTATTTTAAAAGACCCATAAAGAAATAAATGAAGACGTTTTCATTAAGGTATGTAGTTAAAATGCTTTGATTTACAGTAAAATCAGGAGAGTTAACGATGTCAATTATTGTTTTCTTTATAGAATCGACGTGAATTTATTACTCTAAATATAAAATAACCATTAACTTTCGGATTTATTTTTTGAATACTGTGCAAGAAAATATTTACAGTATTAAAGTCTCATAAAATTATGATCAACGAATAAAAATACTACTTACAGCATAGACGTTTTGTTGGGCCATATGCTCGGCTATTTGCGCCCATCGTATTCTGTCTTCCATAGTGACCCCATAATTGCCTCCTTTTTGATGGACCGCCATGCCGTCTTGTCCACCTCGATTTCTCCAACCTCCGAAGAAACTTCTCGTCATGAATTGAGTCTTCCTGTCTCTCGCTTTCCATTTGCGACTAAAAATAAATAACGATTAATTTGGTCGAAAGTTTCAATACCTAAAATTAAAACCAAAAATCGTAAGAAAATATTTCTTTCGTAGACTTATTTAATTCCACAAAATATAAATTATTATTGCGCTCAGTGATCAACTCTACTTCTGTTCATTAAAAGTACATTAAATTATATCTGAATTGTAATTGAGTCAAAGATGTTTTATGAAAATATGAAATAAAATTATTATTTTGAAATAAATGTAAGGCATTCTCGAATTTCAACGGTGTATAAATGTCTCATAATATAAAGGTTGTACTCACCTCCACATGCACAAGAAGAGCAGGGTTAAAACAATGATAACAATAGCGGCCACTGAAGCCCCTACAGCGACAGCTACCACTTCACCGTCGATTTCACATCGAACTCCGTAGTAAGGATGGTCACATCTGCAAGGACCAATTTAAGAAGGGACATTATTTATTAGGATTATTGCCCTAAAAGATTACACAAATTTTATCGATAGACTTGTAATGTAAAATGAAACATAGATTCAGATTATGGCGACGATTTTCTGCATTAATGTTTTCATTAATCAAGAACGAAAGTTGGAGGATCGAAGGTGATCCGACTTCCTATTCCAGTATTTTAATTGGTTCGTCTCTGAGTTACTTCTTTAAGCTACCATGTTGGTATACGCCACAAATTATTATTAGGCACAACATTGTACGACCATGGAATAGTCACTATTTTGCATTTAATAGGTGGAGTGTGGGGAATATATTCCAACTCCTTTGCCGGATTTATGTTTTTAAAATATGAAGAAAGAATATATACACAGGAACTTGTTTGTATATAAGGGTGAGTAAAATATTTTACTTTTCATTCATGAATATTTGGTTTGTCACTTGTCCTTTGACAAAACCAATTGTTTCACAGTGACATCAATAATATTACTTACACACAAACATTGTTTCCTTCTTCGATGAGACATTCTCCTCTCTTGTTACAGAAATCCTTCGAACAAGAATCACAAAACCGTCCTGACATGTCCGGATCATCAGGATACCTAGAGATAGGAAGTAATTACTTTGACGAAAAGTGATGTCAACTAATTAATTTATTTCATTTACTAGGATCAAAAATTGACAAATTTGTTATACAATATATATACCGGTATATATATATATATAAATTAAAAAATATCAGTCGGCTGATAATAAAAATATATATATTCCGTAGATTTTTTAAACATACCTGTCTGTAAATCCATTGTTGCAACTGCAATCAAAGCTTCCGAAAACATTGTTGCAAGACGCTTGTTTATGACAGTCGTATAGAGAAGTATCGAAGCATTCGTTTATGTCTAGAAATACAAAAGGTTAATCATTGTGCACAGAAGAAAAATCGAATCACGCCAAGATATTCACCCAGAGAATAGATTCAACTATTCTATTCTCGTCAGGAGACTCACTATCGGCTCCTTACTATTCGCTCTCTTATACTGAATATTCGGACCAGATACAGAATTACTACACATAAAACAATTGATTATTTCGCCCTCTTTTATATTGAAACTCATTACTTTCAGTTGTTTCTTATTTTTATATCGTAATATTAATAACAAATTTCTGTATATTTTTCGGAGCAGAATAATTAGAAAAAGGTCCAACATTTAAATGATACCCTAAAAAACCTGGCCGGGAACGGGGAATATCTCGAGAGATCCGAAAAACAATCAAGTTTTCATCTTTTTCGGAAAGAAACTAATAATATTCTGTATGATAATAATTAAACGGATTTTAAACATATTCAAAAACTAGATATGAACTAACCTGACACATCAGGAATAGGATTAAGAACTCCTTCGACAGACAAGGCTGAATTTCCGATGTAATTGCTGTTCTTTTGTATCACCCTGATGAGGTGTCTTTGTAAGCTTTTCTTGATGCTCGGAGACGAAGTTTGGGGCGTGTGAAGCAGTTTCACAGTACTGTTCACAATCACTCGTCCTCCAAGAGAGTAGAATTTGTTCACAGAACTATCCAAGTACAACTGGGACATGGCCTGAGATTGACTCAATGCACTTTGAAGCTAAAATACAACCAAATGTTAGAAATGTCGTACCAGCTGTTTTATATTTACATTAATAAATAGTTTTATATTTTTTAAAGTAATTTAAATTGATGAAATGACTATTCTATACAATTAATTACATGATCGAGAGACATCATGACGAGGCAACTTAGTCTCTTATAAGTAATATTGCCTTATTTATGATTTCAGTAGCGTTAAAAATCATGAAAAGACAAATTTGAAAAGCGTGCAATCGAAAATGACAAACATTGAGGTTTGTATTTAGAAGTTACAAACTTACAGTTAATTTCATTCTAATTTTTAATAATTTCGGTGCCAGTCAACGCAATATGGTGGAGCTACTTTTATCTTTTTTAGAAACGTACGAAAGTTACGACAGATGACGCTATCAATAACACAATAATAAAGGTTTTGAAGCATCATTTTATTTCTATTTTTAGAGAATATATTATTATAGTTAACGGTTTCATTATTATACTCAAGGCACTATGAGAAAAATTAATACAATTTCCTATGTACTTTCAAAGATGTTTGGATACTGATTTATAATTCCATACTGTTATATGCCAGATAAGTCCTCGTTATTCCCAAATGGCTTGTCATTATATATCCCTATGTACTGTATTTCTATTATTCAATGTTGGGTTGAAATTAATATAATTCTACTAATTTATTTCTTGTAATTATATATTTTTGAATCAATAAATCATTTTTACATTTTTTTTACTAATAAACGATTACATATATAAATCATGTACTGCAAAGGACCTGATTACTTACTGCTTTTTCTGCTTCAAAATGTAGGACTTGGTATTCCCTGGCTTCAGGATTGCCATAGTTGACTCCCCAAACAATTCTACGGTCGCCGACTCTGTCAACTTTCAGTGACAGATGGAGTAGAATGCTCTCTGTAATAATTTTAATTTTAACATATTAATAAAAGAATATAATCAAATAATAATAAGCTCATTCCAGTTAATATGGAACAAAATAATTTCAGAACCATCATAAAATAGAATTTTTAAACAATATCTCAAATGAAATTTCTTAATATGAGACATGAAGGCTGTCGTCAATCGATTAAAGAAAGATTACATTGACTTCTAGTTGGTGAAGATTCGTTTTTATTTAATTCAACTTCATATCAAAAATAACTAATTTTATAGAATTAAAGCTAAATATATAAAACATATTTTGAGACCTAAATTAAAATTGTAGGAAAGTGGGTCACTAACTTCATTAAATATCATTATTATCAGTCACTAGAATTTAGAATCCGAAAATGTAGACAGACCGAACGAATTTAAAATTTGCGGTCACTTTCGCAACTATATATATATATATAAAGATTATAATAAAAACTAATAATTAACTGTAATCGGGAAGTGTTTTGGTAAAAGAACTATTGTAAACAAAAGATATGTTCTAGAAATTGTAAATTATTAATCGATGACAATACCATACTGGTCTCGAAAAGCTATGTTCTCTCGTACGTAGGGACATCGTTTCCCACGTCTCATTATATCTACATCATCCATGAAGCTTTCTTATAACACAGATTATTTACACAAGTCTAAACAGTTGAAATTAAATTCACAATTGGCACTACTTCGAGTGCACAAAAAATAATTTCTGCAATAATGACGCGATCATTCTATTTTTTTCATATTAGAAGCAACGCACCCACCCGTGAATGCCATTAGCTAATAATCACTCTGGAAGAAGGCTAATCCCATGAACTCTCTATTTATAAAATAATACCACGACAAATAAATAACATAAAAAATACAGTATGCAACTGTATCCAAAAAAATATTTTGACAATAAACTATTTCTGAAAATTTAAAAAAAATATAATGACATTTCGTTTGGGTAATAAAAATATTTATGTTCATTAAATTTCAACCTTGACTAAAAATCCGTCCACCCATACATTGAAATCATTGTCAATTGTGACTTGGTAGATCGTAAAATGTATCGGCCCGGGGACAAATTTGACGAGAACCCATAGGCATATCCCATTATCCCATACATATATTACATAGTTGACGCATGGTACGCTACATAGCTGAATTCAACGGAGAGAAAACGAATGAAAATGTACGGTTATGTTTTTTTAGGTCAAAGTTCAGTTTACATTGCGTATTGAATGTGGTTTAGTTAGCCAACGGATTCCTACAATACCGGTACATTACATTGACGGGAATTCAAGGTTCATTGCCAGTTAATCTACCGGTTGTTAAATGTTAATATAATAACTACGAATTGCGGTTAGTTTTATTGGTTTCCAGCCAACAGTTTGCAAACATCACGGAGAAGATTAATTTTCTACAAAATATTTTAGAATACCTATAATCTTAAATGAATAGACAGACCATATGAAGAATCTGGATATTCAGGCATTAAAAAACATAGTTCGTTACGGAAATAAGTCTTAAAATTTAATACTAGTTGGTTAGGTTAGCTAACGAAACAAGCTGACCTGACCTAAGCCCATTTTTACCTACTGAAGAATATATTATCGTTAAAATATTTTTTCTGAAGAATCTGGACATTAAGGTCAATTGACGACCAGATTCTTCATGTGATCCGAATAAATTAATTGAGGCGAATTAATACTTGTATAAGTTTCTGAGAATTAGTGTTGTTTAGCTTATACTACTTAAATTTCATTCTACATTATCTCAATGAAGTTACGTTATTGGAAAGTTCCTAAAGCATTTTTTGTTTCAATCATACATAATACAGTACAGTATATTCCATTTCAATATCATCCAGTACCGTTCAGTTAATTAATTATTGTGCTGATTTAATATACTAAAAATAGAAGAAGTGTATGATTGAAAAGTTCACAAACATAATTCTACAAACACAATTTGAAAGTAGATCAAATAAGCCGGACTCATAATAATATATGGAATTTATTTGGTGAATAATTTATAATTGATCTTTGACAGTTTTTTGTTGTTATGAAGAAAGTGACTGATTTATATATGAAATTAAATTTCATTTTAAATCACCAGATTTCTAAAGACCGATATAAAAAGGTACCAGTCACAAACCAATGGGAAATAGCTGTAAGCCGGATATTTACAGTAGCATTTAAGTAACGAGTGGAGACTGTAATTACAAATATTAAATTATGTCCTATTATACTTTCTTCTCCTATCAGCGTGCACGTGAGTGATAGAATTTGTGATCTACTGATCTAGTAGATCGCTTTGGAAATACTTTCCTGCTAATTAAACATCATTAATGTAAGTAAATAAATAGAAAGCTACATTTATAAAGGAAACTTTCTAAGATATTCGGAGAGAATTTACTAGAAACAATTAATCTTCTATTTTCTCTAATATCTTAAAGAGATCAATTTTCATTTTTGTAGGGAAAATGAGAAATTTAGATAACAGTAGCTTCAGTTTTAAATTTTAATTACCATTTGATATCTATAACACGACTAGTTTTAAATATAACCATTAAATTGAAGTTTTTAGTTACTATTTTGAGTAGTTTTAGAAAGTTTCCCTTGATCAAAAATGTAAAAATAAAAAATCCGATTTTTTATTAAAAGATAAAGACACGAGTGATTTGTTACTGCGGTTAATAATAATTTTGAATCATATTATGCGAGAAAGATTAATTAATATATATATAT
>JAJNBT010284211.1:0-10114 GCA_028455955.1 Notopais sp. p TS-2021 | reverse complement strand
CAAAAAAAAAAACTAATAAATAATTTATGAATATAAATTTTGGTTTAAATTTTAGATACAGAATTTTCTGATATTTAGATAATCTGAATCTTCATCATCAGATAAATTATCAAAATTGGTCACGAAAGCAGGAAAAGAAGTCGAAAAGCTTCCAGCAGGAAAATAGAAGTCGGAAGATCTTGACAAGATCTATAAATTTATAACATATTCAGATTATCTTTATCAAAATTGATCAGTTTGATATTTAAATTAATGTTGATCAATTACTTTTCCATGCAATGTTAATACGAAATAGTCATCATTTGTTGAAGACATTTTTTTTTTATTCTGAATTAAAGATTTAAAGTAACTTGATTTTAGATATATTTTCGTGTAGTCATATACTCAGTCTGCATCGTAATAGCAATTTATTTATATACCATAGGAAAATAGATTCAACCTTCTTGATATTGATTAGATGCGATTAAAATTAAAAGGAAAATATCCATTTTAATAATTTGTACACGCGCAAATAATACATCATAAATATAATCCCTCGTATACTTTATTGACCATTGCATGTTGTGACAGTAGAAAGTCTCCACAATTTTGTACAATTGTTATATAGGATACATTGTGTAATTGTCACACGTAGACTGATGCAACACGAAATATAACCACTATGAAAAATGCTATTACTTCTATAATCAAGTAAATGGAAACTATTCCTTATAAATGGTGATTATGAGAATTATAGAAATGTATCTGTATGAAGATTCGCAAACTGTAAATAAAATGGAAGATCAATATTCTATATAAATATATATGAAGTGGAACTTATATCTCAACTTTTACAAACCACTAAAACTATGACCAAAATTGTGATTTATATAAACTTCGTGTAGAAGTTGAATTAAAGACGACTATGAAATCGATAAGTAAATATAATAACACGTTACTTTATTTATTGGTCAATATTGCCCCAATTTGTATGAATTTTAAATAAGAAACCTCGAGGGACAAAGTATTCTATATTTACATGCAAATAACAATATTTTTAGATTTACTTTTAAAAATTATTGTGTTTTTAAATATATAGTTAACATATAGTGTATATATATTTTATTTTTTAAATATTAGTTGCAAAGTATATATATATATGTGTTTTTTAATAAATTAAAGCAAAAAATAAATCCTAACCGCATTCTATTAGAAATCATGAATACTAAATATTCTCAAAAACAAATCATGCATGCACGACGTTATAGTCTCATAGTGCATAGTTATTTGTATACTATTTTATCGACCGAATATAGACGTACAATATATATTGTTTGTCGTTGTAACATGTTGTTTGTGATTATAATATATTGTTTGTGGTTGTTATATATTGTTTGTGGTCGTAACATGCTATATACAGCACGATGAAGCCATTGTATCGATTGATTCTTCAATATTGAAACCTAACAAAGTGACCTGTCAATTATTATGATTTATCACCTTGGTTACTAAGTGTACTTACAACTTCGGACAAAACTCAATTTAATTTTAATAAATATTCAATGTACCAAATATAGTTTGTACTATTATTTATATGCTGCAGACTGCGTAGGTTGTCTTATATACTGTCTGGACTCGATCAATATTTATTAATAAGTTTTATAAAAGTCGGCCAGAGTTCAAGCACTTGAAATTGCTTTTCGCATGATTGATTTAACTAAAATGAACTATTTTTAGTTCTTTAAAGATTAATTGATTCTTAATGGGCGTTAACAGTTTAATGTTCTAGATGACCAGTTTTCACTTTTATGATAATTATTAATGGTTACTACTTAACTGACAGGGGTGGGGAACCCCCTGCCCGCAGGCAAATTTTAGCCCGCGTAGAGCATAGATAGTTTTTAAATTTAAATGAATAAAATAATCATTAACCAATTCCAATATTGTATTTATAATATTTATCCACTATTCGTGTGAAAAACATTTTTAAAATAAATGTCGTCGACAATGTGTTGAAACAAATTAGTACCTAAAAAAATTTTTGCCCGTGAGGAAAAATGTTATTTTATATTTGCCCGCCACCCCTAGAAGGTTCCCCACCCCTGAGTCTTAACAAGTACTTATATTTCTGTACAGAAGACGACGCCCCTAACCCAAAGTTCTTAGTGGAGCCGACTCCAGTTCTGGTAGAAAGTCTTAGTTCCTCTAAATACACAATTGGATGGGTTCGTAAACGTTCCAGCTCTGCAGATGTTGATTTTCACGAGGGAAGTGGAAGGGATAAGAGAGACTATAATATGGAGGACTTCTTGATATGGACGCCATCTGGTGAGAATAAGAAATATGATTTTAGAATTCACTTTTATTATCAGTTATAAAAATTCATTCATCAGAAAACAATCTTTGATTAAAAGAGTATATACTGGTATAATTACAATAAAACTCTACCAAGCAAATAAAACAATTTATTCCCAACATTTCGATTGGATAGCTCCAATTTTTTTCAAGGGACACTAGTAACTAAAAGTTACAGACACATATTTTGTTATCTTGCACGAGAATCATTTTGATTGATATATATATATATATATACAGTATACCTATGGTATATACTATATGTAGCAAAAATATTTTAACATGGGGCGATTTCATAGCAGTTCGGTATTAACAAGTTTGGGTTTTTGTTTTCGCAAAATTTTGTTAAAGATAAACGAGAAATTTTGTATAAATTTTTAATTTGATGTGATATTTCTATCTTTTCTCTTTATCTTATAAAAATAAATTTCATATTCTCAAGTTGAGGTTTAAAATTATACAATGTGAAATCTTGTATAATTACTTTTCTTTGGTTTAAGTATAATTATTCAACATGATACTATAGAATATATTCTTGCTAAGTATTGATAGCAAATTTATTGGAAATATGTGATTTTAGAAAGAGGAATTGCATGACACCTTGTTGGATACAGTTTTAAAGTTAATATCAACTATTAATCTGAAGCTTAGAACCTCAATTTAGATATATAATATAAATTTGTTATATAGAATAAATCTAAAAGTAAAATATCATATCAAATTAAATATATATATATACGAGAAATTTCCCAATGTGAAAAGATATATGGTACCAATGATTTTTCACAGAAACACTGTATATAGAAATGTTGAAGCTGTCTCTCTTTAAATATAAGCTTTTTGATCTAAGTTAGCTGATAAACATAATCATCTTTATAAATACTTGTTAATTTATATTGGAAATCCACGTTGAAAATTTAGGACATTTTATGGATGCTATAAAATCAGTACTTTTCAATTTATTTAACGCAAATAAATTTACATAAAACATAAATTGATTGATAATTAAAAAGTTATATTTTTACCTGGCATAGAAAATTAATTGAATTTCCTTTAATAATAAATTCATTTTTAATATATTTAGCAAAAATTATTAAAAATATTGTACAATATCGTTTCCCTCCAATATTTCAATGACCTTTTAAATCGTATCCAATATTTATTTGTTTATTTTTTGATAGATAATTATGACCAAAATATTTGTTTCTCTAGGAGATGGACCATTGGAACATTTTAAGAAACATCCGAGGAATACCGATTGGATCCGGCCATATACAAGGACTATTTATATAACAAAAACTCAATACGCCACAATAACCGTACCACCCGGAATATCTCCTGAACCAATTAGTAAAAATATTTTTCCTACCAGATATCCTAATTTTGGGTCTTTTGGTAAAAGTTTTCCTTCTAGTTTCGGGAGTGGGGGCTGTCGTGATATTCAAAATGATCAGCCTCTTAACATTCCCACAGAGCAGTCTAACACTAATAATCTATTCTTTCCTCCCATTAACGAAGAAGCTTTTAAACCTATTGCAGAAGAGCTACCGGCATATTTCCCCACCCCTTCTTATCCCATTCCCGAACCAGAAGTGATAGAAATTTCTTCTCATCCCACTTATCACGAAATCCGAGACTTCTTGCATCCTTCATTGGGATACGAAGGCAATCCACAAAGTGTTCATTATTCTAATCCTTCTAGACATAAGACTCCAACTTTGGATATATTTGATAGAACTACAGAACTTTCTACTAAGAGCGATACGTGGTCAACAAGTTCGAGTACTATCAGTATTACCATAGTACCTACAGTTACTTTAGCAACTACTGCCAAATCTGATACTTCGAAAGTTGTTTCATTTAAGACTACTAATTCGCCTGAAGTTTCTACAGAAGAGCCAGTCACAGAACCGTTGGTTGAAATTACTACGTTTCATGAGTTTATTTTGCCCAATGAAAGTAGTAGTCCTTCAACAACTATATCATCGACAATTTCTTCTGTTACATCTACCACTCCCGATTTATCAACCAATACACCAACTAAAAACCCTGTTTCATCTACAACTATCGAAGTGTTAACTACTCCAATAGAGCTAGAGGAACTTGTACCAATTCCATCTTCAACCACAAGTCATATCGAATCAATTACAACGTTTCAACCAACTTCACAAGAGACTTGGAAGACCTATACAGAAGAGGTTTCATCAGCTATCCCTACACAAGTTACGACAGAAACGACGACCACAAAAAAAATTACTCTTCCCAGTCCAACTTCGCCACCCGTTAACCCGAGTCCAAGCAATAATCGAACGGCTCCTCTGGATAAAAAATATTGGGTCAGAACTGTACTGAATGGGGAACCTCAAACTGAAAATAAACTAGACTTTAAAAAAGAAATGACTATAAAACTAACGACGATTTATCAAAACGCTTATGCAAGATCAGAACGAGACAGTGCCAATAGAGTTAAACGTAAACGAAGGTTCTCTGGAATGTCAAACAAGGCCAGATATAATTCCGAACTTTCAGATCACGTGATACGTGCGAAGAGGAAAATACTGCAGTTTGGTTCACAAAAAACTGATTTATTAACAGACACTGAATTAATATCAAAACCATCGAGAAATTTCTTTGGGTTTCCTTCACAATTTGGTAGAAAACGTTTTCGGCGCACAGTTGAATCTGATGTTAGCGTCCGCATTCAAAATGTAACCAGTTACGAGAGTCACAATAAAACTGAGCTCATCTACTCAGTTTTTGTAAAGGAGGAACCTATAACAGCTTTCGAAGCCGTAGAAGTTGCTAATAGAATCAATCAAACAGAAATGGAAGACATTTTCAATTACACTTTAGCTTTGAAAGCAGAAGGTAAGTCTCAGACAATTAACGTTCGAACTATATTACTTAGATTGAATATCAATAAGCTGCAGAAATCTACTATTCGGGTAGATTAGATTATAGATTTAATTGATATAACAAAATAAGATATCATACAAGTGGACTGGCAGATTTGAACCATCCACTCAGTTACAGTAATCGTTCCTAACATTATTGATTCAAAGGTTATCGCAGTTAACAATCTATTATCATTGAATACTATATGCTAATAAAAATATTATTATATTAAATATTGTATACAACTAATACGTATACAGGTAACTTGAATTTATGAAGAATGAAAATGTCAAAAATATAGTTTATTTTATCCGGCTAACGCGTTTAGGACATGATATCCATTTTCAAGTCTATAAAATGTATCAATAATAATTACAACATTATAAATCAGTAAGGTACATAATATTTATACTATAAATACACATATCTTTTCCCTCGTACCCGATATATTGGTTCAACAATTAAAATACAACGAAATCACACTTGTGGCAGCCAGTAAACCTTATCTAGTAATATCAAACCTCATCACTATAAATAATTCTTCCAGAAATAACCATTATTCCAATAAATGTAAATACATTATTAACTTTAAGGATTTCAAAATTCAATCGATTCATAATACCATGCAGTCCCAATTAATATCAAAAGTTAATACATTAAATCCTTCTCATTATAGAATTAAATTCCGATTTATCTTGCATTTCTCTACTAATCACCGTTGCCAATGAAACGCAATTTAATTTAAATTTCAATTCTCCATCACATGCAATTAACCTATCAATCCGTTATAATTTGCTCAGATCTAACGATGCGAGATCTTTATTTGTAAATATTTTTATCTTAGTTCATTTATTTAGATTTTGATATATTTCTTGAACGTAAATAAACTACTGTACCTTAAAACTGGGTGACGTCGGACGTGGGGTGTATTTGGACGGTCAAGTTGCATAATTAAATAGGCATCAAGTAGCTATAAACTTTTGCACCTAGAACAAAAATTGTGTTGGACAATTAGCCTAAGTAACAGTACATAATTGTCCAACAAATTATTTTGTTCTAAGTGCAAAAGTTTATAGCTACTTGATGCCTATTTAATTATCCGACATGCCGTTCCGAATACACCCCACGTCCGACGTCACCCCGTTTTACGGTATTTATTTTTAATTGATATAATTTTATCCTAGTTCATTTATATTAATTCATTTATTATTAACAAATACAGCCCTGAAGATGGACATCGGTTCAGAAACGCGTCGGTTAGGGAAAATATTTTTCTAATATCATAAATTATTTTCAGAATACTTGAAAGTTCTTCCATTGGTAGAAAAACGTACATCTTTTAATTACCCCATCATTTTTGGTTCAGCTGCTGCATCGGTCATTTTAGTTGTGCTTTTAATTACAGCATTTTGTTTATTGTATAAAAAGAACAAAAACAAAAGAAAGACGTCAGGCGTAAGTATACAAATAATCTTATACTTATAGTTCTATTTTATCTCAGTATACACAAATTGAGTTGCTAACACCATAAAGTACCATATAAATAACAAATTTAAATTCATATTATGTAAATAAATTATGTAACATAAAATAGAAATTATAGTTACTGCGTTTTTTCTCATTGATATCTATAATTATTTATATTCAGCAAACAAATTCTAATTTTTTATGCACCAAAATTCACTTCTATAGTACAGTATATGAATCATATTTAAGTATTTCATCAATCATCATACGTAAAGGTGAACATGATATACGTATATTTAAAAATCACGCAATTGACAGTAACCTTGAACAATTAATTGATGGCAATGAAAATATATAATGCGATTTCACATTAAGGTACATAAAAATGCCCACAATTTAGTAGTCTTTGTTGTAACAATCAATCATTAAAATGAATCGTATTGAGAATTTATTGTATAATCAACGATAAATCGGGATGTTTTATAGCTTCTATTGACTCATGACTTATATTGTATTTATACAAATTGTTCGTCTTCTTTCAAATTATATAGAGTATAGAACTTAGTAATTGCATACTCTTTATAAACATGTATAAATATAATTCAAATGGCATAATACAATTTAGTATTATTAAAATATGAAATTATATATACTATAATAATATAGCTATTGTTTTAATTAAAACATGTTAGGATCGAAAGAAAATTCTTGCACTGACTTCCGTAAAAAGTTCATTTTTAATCATTGTTTAGGGTTATTCTCCTCGAAGTTTGTCTGGCGCAGAATCTCCTGGAATTGACAATCCTGCTTTCCCATCAGACGCCGATTCTCACGATCAAGAGGTATTACTGTTTGTTTGTTTGTTCAATCAATTAATGTAGCTATTATTATACAAAATTATATACAGATCTGCAAATAAATTTAATCAGAAATTAAATAGAATTTCAATATGGTGATGACATGATTATTATCATCCAGAGGTGATTACACCACAATGGATTATCGGGTTGATTGTTTTATTATAATACATATTGTGTTGTTGTAAATTGGTGTGTAACTTATTTTCTTTTATGACAATAAATATATATCTATTTATTAGGGTCACATGTTTAATAAGTTTGTCTATTTTATGCTATGGAAATTTATCATATGAAGGAGTAATTTAATTTTTTATTATATTTTCTGCAGTCTTGTCCTGAAGAAGCTAGTTCTCCAGATCGCGCTGGAGGCAGAAGACCTACAAGTGCTATTATTCATTCTCCTTCAATACCGCGTCACTCAACCTCCAGGGACCCCGTTGCGCTTCCGAGATCAACGTTATTACCCTCCTCCAGGAAGAAGGATTCTGAAGGAAGAGAGATAGAACCATCTTCAGAAGCAATTTATGCCAAAATTGAAGAGGTAATTTTAATAACTTTTCTAATTTAATTTAATTTTTGATAAAATTCTATAAATCTTAAACTTTCCAGACGAGAATTGAAGGAGGACCTAAAGAAAGAACTTCCGAACCGAGATATAGTTCACCAAAATCACAACCAATTTCCCAATTACAGAGAAACATTGATATCGGTATGGCCCATTCTCGATTCAAACTTCCTGGTGGGGAACTCATACCAGGTACTAACTTACCCAAGTTCTTGCCTCCTGCTAGACCTCAATTCCCTATTTATCCTGTTTCTCCAGCCCGAGGTACTGGAGACCAATCGTCTATGGAGGATCAACTGTGGACAACTTCAGTAATATCAGGAGAACAAAAAGGCAACATTTTGCCTTCACAAGTTCAGGTAAAAATCCAGTTAATTCTACTTATATATAATACTTGAAAATCGTTGATTGTATGATTAGTTAAATTATATTTTCGAATTTTATTTAATAATATATATTGAGATTATCTTTTAAATATTTTGTTTGGACAGAATTGCGATTCAAAGGTTAATATCAAAGCTTATTCGAGAGAATTTTAGAAAATTGGCTCTGAATGGTCCTTCAACACACCGAAATGGATCGAAAATCTAAAAATTTCTGTTATTTTATCTTCGAATATTTTGTAATTTTATGAATAATTTGAAAATAGGATCATCACCTATTAGCTCTTTCAAGACATTATAATTAACTTTACTTCTAACTTGTTATTTAAAATAAAGCAAAAGGAGGCCAATGGCCACATTTATATGAACAGAAATTTTCGGAATTTCTCATCGTAAGACACATCAAAAAGATTGAGTAAGATCTTGAAATATTGTTGTTGGATTGCCGTGCAATTGCAATGTCATCGTTGCACTGTTTATTATCACTTGCAACATTTAAAGTTGTTCATGACGTCCGATGTTGAGCATGTTGGTATGAAACTGATTGCAATTCCGATCCTTATGGGAATACAAACAATAGTTTGATAAAAAGTGTGATTCTCAGTTTGTTTTCCTCAAACAATTCACAAATATTCACTTGGTTTTATTGCAATATACTTCGATCTAGTCTCACTTCCCATCATAATTCGTTCAGACCAATTTTCTTCAAATTCTTTCCTAAACAAATGAATACCTGAATATCTTGTGTCACTATTCTTCTCATCTCAAATATATTAAATTATCTGTGCAGATAGAACTTCTATAATTAAATAAAGATGTGCATCTTCCTGTTCTTTATTTGTGTTATTCTAGAAGAAGATGTCCGACATACACTTTCTTAATCTTATTTGGTGGGAACAGATTGTTTATCGTATTTTTGTACGATGAATTGAAAATCAAATAAGAGCTCAATCCTGTTTTAATATTGAATCATTTTATGTCTCGATCTATTCCATTCTCTATTATTATAGCATGTACAAAATTTGTTTATAAAAATTAACTAATTTAACCCTATTTTTAAATACTTTGTGTATCTAAACCTTCTTATTATATTAAATTTCATTCTTTCCTCTGATACAAAAGTATCATTTCAAAATCATATTCACTCAAAAAAATATTTGCTTGAATTGACTAAATGTTTTTAGAATTTGTGTTTCCCCACTGGTGTGCCACTGTACAAAGTGTGACTTCAAGGTTTGTTACTTGGAAATTTGAACTTATGAATAAATAAAAACAAAATGCTTATTAACTTACGTAATACATAGTTTAAACATCATAGTAGCACAGAACAATGAATTACAAACAAATCAGTTAAGTATACCAAACTTATTAGAATAAAATATAAATAAGCATTTTTATTGAAATTATGTCGAATATTTTATGTGTATATTTTACCTAGATTTTCTCTAAATTTGTATAACATTTTTTCGTTTCTTAACCCTTTCACTGTGTAATGTATTAAATTCGATACTCAGT
The DNA here is from genome assembly GCA_028455955.1 of Notopais sp. p TS-2021. Taxonomy (NCBI): domain Eukaryota; kingdom Metazoa; phylum Arthropoda; class Malacostraca; order Isopoda; family Munnopsidae; genus Notopais; species Notopais sp. p TS-2021. The sequence goes on along the minus strand of JAJNBT010284211.1, from coordinate 95 downwards.
TAGGTAGACAGACACGCTTGAGAACTAAATTTGATACTCAAGACTATTGACCCGCTTATATTAAAACTTTTGTATAGAAAAAATAGTGTCTTGAG
>JAJNBT010282663.1:0-15160 GCA_028455955.1 Notopais sp. p TS-2021 | reverse complement strand
ATGATTTATTCTTTAACATTTTGTATTATAGAAAATATGGAATATTATTTTCACTTTCTTAATATAATTTGAAATATCCTATCTGATATTGACATTCAATCAACTTTATAGAGAAATTATATATTGCTATTTTGATCAAAAATATTTATAACCTAACTTTATTAGTGATATAAAGTATATATATTATTCCGTACTCAATAATGAATATATAATATCAGTAATATCGAACTGATGGCAAGTGTCATTAAAATATGCCTTGCATATTGCAGTTATTATATGCCACAATCTCCCAATATGTATTTCTTAATAGTCCATTATGAGCTTTTATTACTTCATGTTTTAGCAATAATACAAAAACTATTATCATGCATTAAAAATGTATATTGAAAAGTCGTGTAGAAAAAATAGCTGGCACATTCGTAGCTGTATTATTTGCTTATCGCATTAGGCATTTTTCTCTTCTTAAGACCTCTCCGCCAAAGTTGAAATCCATTATCGTGCCTCGTATATCTAAGGTTTATAATTGGCTCGTTCGGTTGTTCCAGCCACTCATGGATCAATCTTTTTATTCGATTTAAATATTTCGCATAAGAAGAAAACGTCTATAGACGTACCTCCCCTTCTTCTTAAAATCCCATACTTTTGAAGTTGCCGGTGTCAAATATTTGAGATTTGAAATCCATTTAAATCTTGGACGAATAGGAGTGTTCTTCTTCTACGCGCTAGAGAGACCCTCGTCGATCGATACTAAGAGATAAATAGATTCAACGGTGCAATATTTTATATCTTAGACGTCAGGTGCTGTTTCATTTCGCTCGCGATGACCGATGCCGAAATGTATGCGTGGGCTATTCTCTCAGGTTTAAATTAGTTCGTCCTAAAAAAACGATTTCTTTTCTCTGGGGAAACTTCTCTATAAAGAAACATATTTACATGCTGATTCCGCACATACTCATATATTCCGATACAATTCCGTCGTTTATAAATATTACAGTACATTATATGATGTAGCCAGTGTATGATTCGTAATTATAAATGTATAGACCTTTCCAATCGAACCTTATAGGAAAGGAGGCAGGATCGGTGGTCTATATTTTTTGTATTCCTGTGCACGGACTAACAGAATTATGTTTGGCGTTTCACCTGCAGACGTTGTTGCCCGTGTGAAATATTTAAATGGGATGTTTACTCTCATTTAGAGAACATCACGTTCTTTGGAAAGAAATGATATATCTTAAGAGTGGTGTCTCGCCTATAATTTCCTCGCCTTCTACTACATTCTCATTTCATTATTATTCACGCCAACTTTCCACTGTATGTATAGTTGACCAGCTAGGCCTTGAACGATCATTTTTGAAGTAAAAACTCGTATACTAAAGCTCTATTTACGAGCCGAACTTTGGAGAAAAGTAAACGATGTATTTGGGAATAAATTATTTGTTAGGCCTACACCCGTAAATTTACATATACAGAAAATAAGCTAGATATGGAAATATGACCGAAGGGATGTTTTTTAATTTTTTTCTCCGAATGCTACAATAAAATTTTATTGCTAGATTTTACATTCCATATTAAACAACACTCAGATTTATACATTATTTTACAGATTTCAACATAAACTATTGTAGAATTTATTATATTCATTGTTGTATTTTTATAATTAATAATTAATAACTTTTTATGATAACTTTTATTGTTTTTTTCTAATCATTGTATATAATATTGATATATGAGTAAAACTATTCTATATAATGTCAATCAAGATTTAAACAATATATTAACTTTTATACTTTTTCTGTAGTAGAAAAGAAATACAATCTAGTATTCCTTGGCTAATTTCTTTCGTTATTGATGAAGCATTTTTCGCATGGTGGTTGTTTATCTTTTATTAAAGAGAATATGAGAGGTCTGGATACTTTATTTCGACTATATTGAGGTTAATTCAGAACACGTTATTAAATTACGGTTCGAGATTGTGAGTTTAGGCCTTACGGAGACACGACATTAGATCCTCATCTGATGACTTCATTTACAAGTCTTAAAAATAGACCTTAATAACATGAAATCAACGAGTCTAAAATAATATAAATTAAATAATGTTTAAATACTAATTTGTATTGAGTATTATATACAAGAGTGATTGTGTAAAAACAAACATAGATTTATTATGCATTCGATATAAAATTAACGAATTTTTAATTATATGTTTATTAATTCCATACATGTCTTAAATGATATACATTTATTTGGATTTTCTTAATTTATATAGACGCATTTTCGTAACCAATATATACACTGGATACATACAATAAGTAATCGCCTCCTATTGGTGTTCGTTAGAAATTTAAAACATTCTATTGGTGGATAGCATTTTTGACTTATTCCGATCCAGATCAGTTTTATAGTGCTACCACTGGTTATTTAATTTAAAAAAAGATATGTAAATATTACAAATCAGTTATGTATGTTTACGTGATTACTAGAGACGATATACTTCTAAAACTATTAATATAGAGCAAGTTAGTATCTTCTAATTCATAGTTTATACAACATAGATTCATATATATATATGAACGCATCAATTTGATGTTGTATTATGAAATGAATAATATCTATATGGTACTGCGTATACTTTGCTATTGTAAATATCTAATTTGAAATTCCTGTTCGATCTTCTTACCAGAGTTCCCCCAAAGAACTTAAATTAGAATAAAGTTGCAAAGCGAAAAAAGCATCAAAGGTTTCTCGAAATAAAATATAACTTTAGGAGCTTTTTCCATATAGAAAAAAAAACAGAAAAAATTCGAATATTTTATATTCCTAAAATAATAAATCTGATTAAGTTTTTAACTTCTCTGAAAGTTTCGAATTTCAACGACCATTTTTAATTATATAGAAACTAAAGTGGTGCCAAATTGTAATCAAACGGGTCATTTTATTCACTATTTTAAATGTCATTTCCAGTAACTTAATTTATGTTAGAACTTTTAAATTATGATGTCCAATAAAATTATTTTGAATGTCGTAGTCTGAGAAGATTTATCCTCGCAAGATACTTTCTAGGATGATTTTTTCTAGACCCAATGATATTGCACTGTATAATTTTAAATATTGTTCTCTATAGTTACGGGGTTGGGTACATTTTCGAGCGGCTGTTTGCGCGCCAAACATTTTGGCGACAATGTTTTGGCGCCAGCCCATTATTAAATATTTAATATTTCTTAGGCTAACCTTGAAATTTAATTACTAAATGAAGAACTAAATTGATACATTTATTTTTTAAATAAAATTATAGGTTAGAGTTTTTTTTTATTATAACAAGTTTTCGTAGATTCGCATTTAAAAGATTGAACATTTGATTTTCATTAAAATTATCTTGTTGCTTAGACCCACCCGCCCCCCTTAGCCCCCTTTTATGCATTATAACGGTTATAAATTTCGTATGAATGCGTGTCGAAAGTAGATAATCAAGTTCTTTATAACGTCTTGTATTTTCTAAAACTTGTCTTGATGGTAACAAGAAATTTATCATTTTAGCATTGTTTTTAAATTCCTGAAACGTTTAAACATTTGAAAATGCAGTATAAAACTAATTTATCTTTATCTCATAATAATGATAATAAAATTCATTTATATAAATTAAATTAGAAATATAAGAAATACGAGAGAGGATTTTACAATTTCATCTTTTCATTCGGTTGAGTGTGTGTTCGATATTAATTTTAATGGATTTCCAGGTCCCGATAATCAACTCTTTTGAACCTATTGTCATTTGGAAATTTGGTCCGAAATTCGCTCCTGTGCGGTTCAGTTAACAAAGCTGGTCTCCGATTTTCAATTGCGTTTAGGTCATTTTCTAAAGTCTGGTCTACGTTAATAAAATCCTACGTAGACATGTGCGTAGAAAATTAAATTATATCCATCTGTCCCATATTTATTTACCTGCATCGTTCAATAAATACAAAATATTTATATACAATCTTATTACTAAAAGAAAACAAAGGTAACTAGAGTGTTTGTGGATATTCTACCGATCATTACGTATATACTTAATGCCAATCATCGTGTAAATGCAATACCTTTAATGAGTATGTTCTCGGGATATTGAGTGGCCAGAATGGAAATAAATACGATTCTGTTCGGAATAGCAACGGAATAAATAAAGAAATGGCTAATCCGATGGAAGCTTCTATTTTGTTTCTCGGATGCATCTGCTTATTCTGGTCTTATTTAGTGTGGGAACCGACGAGTGTTTGTGCCGTCGCTAAGCGGGCGATAAACCTTCATAGAGAGACACACTTTTTATTTCTATTTGCGCCCGTTGATACTTTATGATTTATTTATTTGCATAGTTCATACTCTCGTAACCACTTATACGATATTTATCTAAATTATAGTTCTTCATTTGCATTTATTTATAATGTAACTATTTATTTACATTGGTAGATAGTAGATAAAAGAAGTAATTTATAAATAGTGAACCGAGAAACTTTATTTTTAAGAAGATAAAAAAGAAATTTTCGAGTATGAGATCGAATGCATTATGCGTCGTTGCGAAGTTAAATTGAACTCGAAACTCAGGTCAATTATTTCTAAAACGAAGTCTTTAATTCGACGACATTTCTTATCTGAAGAAGTTTATTCTATACGAAGGAAGAAGAAGAGAAGGAGGGATTTTCATTTAACTTGTGAATCCTTTGAATTAACATTTAATAATGTCTATCGTTGAGTTTGGAGGTCTCACGACAAAGAACCTATCAAACTTTGTTCATTATTCTTGAGATAAAAAGTTGGCGTAATCAGAGAATTCCTTCCGAAATAGACGAGTTGCCCTCGGATTTTTAATTAACTTAAAAGCCTTTTTTGTTGGCGAAACTCAACTGAGAACGCCTTTCTGCGATGATTATGTTAAGCCCGATTTAATTTGGCTTCGCTTCTCTGTGCGAGACTTCATTTTAGCCGTGGGCTCGATATGATTCCTCTCAAGGAAATGAATTCCCTTAATGTCATTGTGCAGTCGTAATGGGGCCCTACTCGAGATTCCTCTTTAGAGCTTTTAATCCCATCGCTGAGCGTCTAACGAACCAGCTTCCTCGTGCTCCCAAATCCCAGAAGATTCTGGGCCGAGACGCGATGCAAAGCTGCTTCCGCCTGATTGCTTAGCTAGGCAGTCATCAGCATAAATTCATCCCCCCTTAAATTCTTCGATGGTAAAACGATTTTTATACCTAAAATATCCTCTTCATTTTATTTAATGAAATAATTTTCTTCAAAAATTGCCAACTAACGACCTACTTCATTAGGAACTTTGCCCGAGCCCCCTTTTCAACGAACGCACGCCCCCCTCTCCATTCTTCCCTGGAGGCTTCGTCATTAAAACTAGAATGAAAGTCTGAGCCGACGAACGAATGAAGCTTCGGCCCTAATGGCATTCCGAGGAGTGCTAATCACTGCATGCTGATTGGTCGGCGCTTTGCAATGAGCAACTACGTATTCGACTTGACTTAATATACGATCGATGGCTTTAATTACGACCTTCCGCTTAGCGTCCATTGAACGCTTTCTTACTCTTCCAGTCTCTCATAAATGAAGTAGAATGAGCTAATTATACAAGTCAGGGGCGTTGGTTACTCTTTCTGATTTACTTGCAAGAGGAGAGAAAATGGCCATAAATCAGCGCTTGGCATCTCGCTCGGCACGGACGATCTTTCCAGGGGGAGGGGAGGCGAGAGGGAGAGCTTGCAATCCTATGCAAATTAGGTTTAAATACAGCCGAGTGCGAGCTAAAATGGAGCTTGCTTAATGACTCTCGAATGGCAATGACAGGGCGAAGAAAGCGACACGGCGTCCAATTCCAGTCGAGATTCCAGTGGGAATTGAGAAAAAGTTGGTTCATTAAAGTTGGAATTGCGTTTTAATGACTGCCTGCCCTCGACCAACGGCCACGAACTTGTTGGACCCAGGTTCATAGCAACAAAGTTGGACCAATAGGCGTCGTTCTTCTTTCGAGTGGGACTCAAGTGTCTTCTTCGGTCGCCTTTATATATGCATGCAAATGAGACTATCAAGGAATAGACGAGTTTTGTAATGGCACCAACTTCCGTTTCGTCCCTTTTAATGCATCTGAGGACATTAATTCCTTAATCATTTGCACTCATCGCTTCATTTGTTGACTATTGCATTCGTCGCGAGGTCTCAACTTCTTCCAACCAGTTGATGAAGGAAATACAAATTATTCCAACGTTTCTTGATTGAATTTTAATTTACTTCCTTCATCAAAAGATTTTTTCAAACACAATAAACTTCGGTAACTTAAACATTGATATACTGGAATTATAAAACTCGAAAATGTCGCATTCATTTGGTCATAAAATTCTCTAAGTAATTTATGCATAAAAATAAACATATATTTTATGACTCTAAAAAGTGTTTTTTCTCTGAAATAAAAGTTAAATAATATCGGATTTTTACAATGGTTACATAAATTTTAAAAACTCATATAAGGTATTTAAATTCTCGTTCTGAATTCCGTAGATTTTATCTTTTAATATCGTTTCATATTCTGCGTAAGTTATTTATTTCATTCAAATTCATTTCTTATTCAGATATTACAAAATAAAACAATTAATAATGTAAGAATGAATAATTTAACCAATATTATTTGAATCTCGTTGTATAAAAAGGAGTTTTGAAAATATTTTAAAATTTCCAGCAGAATATATAAAATCTGTATCAAAATGAATCGCGAAGCATTTTTATAATGAGCAAGAGGTCGGTGTCATATCATTTTTCATCCCGTTTTCTCTCATTTTTCATTATATATTTAAATCTGAAAAAGTCGTTGAATATCCGCAAAATTTATAAATTATATTTCCTGTTTCGATCTCTGATTTATTTCTTTGGGACGAGGAATATTTGTTAGAAATCCTCGTGCAAACTCCCAAGAAACTACGAATATACATTCGAAGCTAAATTACAAATTCAAAAAGAGCCAGGCAGTTTGTATATTGAATTATGGATGTAACTAGATATGATTCATATTGTTTTTAAATAATCAAAACAGAGATTGTAAAATTTAATTGTTTTTTCAAAGTGTAACTTTAATTATTCGTAGTGATAACAGTCTGTATCAATTCAAAATTTATAAATATAATTATTATAATATTGTTCAAGTATATATACAAAATATTATGAAAATATATCAAGTCTCAAAAACCTTTTTCTCACCTGTCTTATATGAGTTACTTACTTTATTAAATGTTAATCGAATATTATTTCTGTAAAGATGTTTTCTCCGAATTTTTCTTATTTTAATTATTATATTTTGCTGACTCGATATATTTACGTACTGTATAATCATGATACTGCATTTGCTTTAAAATTGTACCACCGAGATAATGTTAATCAGGTTAAAAGTACTCAATTTCATGACTTATGTACTTGTAAAGTTGCAATTCTTGCTTGAACTACTTATGATAATTTAACGATTATGTAATTCATCAATCATTGTTTATCTCTCATGCGTTTACATTCGTCAAATTAAGTAGAATGCTACCCAAGTGCATTTTATTGAGTCTTTTTGGCCAATGTTAAAAGATAAATCGGTTCTATTGAATTATAAAGGTCTCCATCACATTGTTAATGAAATAATGGAACTTATGCTTTTATTATGCAAATGGGGTATATCGAGACTTCTCGTATTAGATCCAAAATGAGCACTTGTTATTCATTTGGGGCATATTGCAAATCCTGGTATTCAAATGGAAAAAAAATTGATCCCTTATTCAAATAGAAACATTGGGTCCCTATTATTTAATTGATCCAAATGGAATCATCATTATTTAAGTATCTCTTTTAGCAGCAGTATTATATGTGTTCAATTTAGTACGTCTTCACGGTGTAATGGTCAAAGTCTTCAGTTATCATGCGCATGATCCCAGGTTCACGTCTTAGTAAATTTAGCTAAAATCTTTATTTTAACGAAACTAACCCTATATTATTAATGTTCTTGAACATGTTGGGAAACCTTGTATTTGGATTTACATTTTTCTTCATAACACTTTTGCATGGTCATAAAGTTTGAATTAGAACAGCATTCAAAATATAAATCTTGGACAGTTGCTATAAATAGAACTATAAGTCTCCAGAATAATGGTTCATATACTTTTTAACCCGCTCTATATAAAGAATTCTTAGAAATCACCCAACAAGAAATAAATAACATTAAAATGCAAATAAATCTATTTTATAGAAATAATTTTCATATTTCCATATTTGTGTTGTTCATTACCATATAGTGAGAGATAATGTGGAAACACACTGGTGGTAAATAATATAAAGAATGACCTTTAAAGTTATCACATGTTAAAGTGGGCTCAGCATATACATGTGTTTGGCTCGACTCTTAGGAAACATTCTTCTCTTTTCTTAATTTATGGCTCACTCCAATTTAAAAAGGAACAGACAACACTAATTTATTCCCGACGAGACAAATTTGGAAAAACGCATTAAGGAATTTTTTCGGGGGCGGAATTCTTGAATACAATTTCAGTAAAAGTTGTTAAAATAAAGTCGAAAAGTTTCTTCTGACATTTGGCTAATGAAAAAATACATTAGAGTCTCGATTCTGGAAATATGGTCAGCGATCTTGCACAAGTTTCATTTGTGAAAGAAACCAAATGAAAAACATATTCCATTCTTCTTCTATATTATGATATATTTGCACAAAAAAAATAATTCAAAGTTTTACAATGCAAATCCTTTAATTTCACCAATATTTTAAATAAGTTCGTTCGGAACACCGACATTAATATTTATTTGAAAAGGAGTTTTCCAAACTATAAATTTCTCTCCTCTGTCCAGAGAGATTTATTTGGCTTCTGAATACTAATGTATTTAAAGGTGCATTTGATTAGAGAAATTTGTTATTTTTTATATCACTCAAAAATTAACACTCAGATTAACAAATATTTAAATTAGTATTGTGGGATAAATCATCACCTGAGTGTTTCTTCATCAATGATTAAATACTACAGTAATACTACTGAATAACCCCAATGGTGGTGGGTCTAAATCTCCAGTTAATTCAGAAGTTCAGTATGAAATTATTGACCTATGGTAAATATGATGTGATGTGATTTCGTTTTTTGCTCTGTGTTTATCATCGACTCATTTATTTATAATTTTATTTTGTAATATTGTTTAATTACTGATAATATATCACAGTTTTGTTTTTATTATTTATGCTTCATATTGTATTTATTTTATGTTGTTGCATATCGTATATCTATATAAAGTGTGCGGCACGTACTTTGTGACTCTGCATGATATAGGAAAAGTAATTGCAATCAATGCTGAGACACATAAAGAACCTCGGTCAATATGGACTTGTAATCCTCGTAGGAAGCCAAATTAATCTGCCAACCTCAAAGACATTTCGTAATTGGAAGGCGGAGCTTAATGGGGAGCCAATGATCGGAGCCCTCCCTGCGCTAAGATTAATGAGAGCCAATCAAGATCCCTTTTGCATTCTTCTAAGTGAAATAATGAACGTTGCAACTCGCAACCAATGAGGAAAGAGCTCTTAATTTGTCTACATTTTTCATCAGCAACGAAATTGGATTGGTTTCAAGGCCGTAATTACTTGCCAAAATGAAATTAAGAAAGCAATATTAGTTTGCCAACGTGAGGCGCCTCTTCCATAATGGACTCTCTAATTTGTTTTGCCGTAGGGGGCAAACTCTCTCAAAACTTTCGGAGGATCGGCAAAACTTTGATTGATGAAGAAAAACTTGAGAAAGAAGATCCAGGCTAAACTTGCGATTCCTGCCTTTATTATAAGTTCTAAAATGAAGACTTCAGAGTTCTGACCTTTTCAAACGGAAAACTATATTACCTTTTTTCTATCCTTTTTTTACTTCTAGAAATTTATTAAAGTGCCTCCGAGAAAGACCATATATATTTATATAAGTTTTCTTTGCTTTTATTTTAATTTCATTCTTGTCTTTATATAAACGATAAATGATTTATAAGAAATATGAAAGTCCGATCGCATTACCTAGGATGTTTTATACCCTAATTGTCGTCTAATTGGATCAAAATATTGACATGCGACGATGTCACTAATAATGACCACTTATCGTCACTTCGGAGTCTTATTCTGCATTTGTTATTCTTCAGCTCCGGCTGCTTCGCTATACTTATATAATATCAAATTAATTATATTCTACGTTTCCATTGGTCAATGAGTGAATAGATTCTGCTGTTGTATTTCTAGACCAATGAGCGTCAATAAGCCAGTCCTATGCTCATTAAAAACTTCTTACAGGTCATAATTCCCGATGAATATCTTGGAAGACATTGTGTCAATTTTGGAGAGAATTTCGTAGGACGAAAATCCACCTACGATGGTCTGACAATAAGGGTCAAAATCTTCTGTAATTTCATAGAAACATCTTCTGTGCATTGCATTTTTATCAATTTAATATCATTTTCATATCGTTTTACTTTTTTATATTTAGTATGTAAGGGTTTATTTTTGGTACCAGTCCAGTTTATCCGGTACATAGACAGAAAAAACTGTCCACGCAAAAATGTCACAAAGTTTAATTCAGTTCGATTGGGATATATATAGCCTTCGACGTTTTTAGTATGCAGTGGATCCAATATTTATTAATCTTAAATCAGTTAATAATTTCATTTTGTACCAATAAATAATTACAATATGATAATAATAATTGTGATTTTAATTCCTTTTCCTTTTTATTGTCTTATTTAAAAAGAAAAAAAATGAATTACATATAAAAAAATACTTTGAATTCTCTCTTATTTTGTATTATAGATTATAGAGAAAGGGTTTCTTAACTAATGCCTTCCACCGGGATATCAGTATTGGGAGTAGAACTCCCGAAGGTGTCTCCCCAATCAGCTCTTTTTAGCTTACTAATGGGCAACACAATACCTGTACCTCCCTTATATATAATAATAATATATAATACCGCTCGAAAACAAATTATTTTTTTCAGATACTGTATATAGAGAGCGATCTACCATTTACTAAGTTATTTCCAAATAACTTTTATTTACTCTTTTTAAATATGTGACCACTTGGCTACTAACCATTCTCATATCGTTATACAGTACTTATTATATTTAATACCAGATTCTTTCATTGTTAATATCACATAGATTCTCCATAAGGGCCTATAATATCTTTTTGTTTCTATACAATATACATAAATCATGAGTAATCTAGAACACATTTATTTAGCTGATATTCTTTTAATTGCAATATTAGGATGATTGCAACAGTCATTCAATTTCAAGAGTTCTGATAATAATGGAAGCAATTTTGATCAACGAAAAAATACCAAACTTTGGAAAATATTATTATACTTATTTATTTGTTCATATGATGATGAGAAATTATAGTTTTTAAATGTTTTATCTGTATTAATAATTTTGTTTTAACTTATTTGATACAATCGCTTGAAAATAAATACGAAGGTTAAATGGCTCTGTTTTAGATTACTTGTGTTGTATAGGACCTTAGAGTGACTGTAGGACAAACTAACCAAGAATTGTATTTAATAATTAGTCTTTTAAAATATTATTCACAATGATTTCATTAGGGTAAACCCTCAAGTCACATAAGGTCATTTATTTATATTATATACAACCATAAATATATGATTAATTAAATAATAATAATTAATAATATAATACCTCTTATATTTTGTAAACAGTAATCAAATATCTCAGTTTAAAAATATTGATATTGCAGATCATAAAATGTTCCCTACGTTTAAGTAGAGTTGTTTAACTCAACCATTATTTTAGCAAATGGCTTAATATTTTCTCTTAAAAAACTTCGCTTTTCCTGTATTATTTATTTGTTTATTCACGCATTCTTAATATATATATATATATTGCATATATTCTTTCTTAACATAAAATATGAAATAAAATTTTATTTCTCTATATGCTAGACCGAAGTTATTCGTATATATTTTAAATAAATCAATTACGTTTATTAAAATGTTCTCAGTTTGTTTCTAAGATTTAGGAAAGTAATGGCAATTGAAAATAGATTTTAGTTATATATGTGCTGTATTGTTCTATTACAAGTCATACAGTCTGTTAACAGATTAATGCCACGATGTAATAGTCTTTTGTCATCATTGTGTAATTTTGAAACTAGTGCATTAGTTTGTATATCTTACACAATACAAATGTACTTCATCCCTTCGCAGTTGTCCAATTTCAATTTCTTAAACAATGATTTATAATTTTCAGTTTCCAGTATTGGTTTAATTGTTATAAGCCAGTAGTTTTTAATACATGTTATTGTGTTTCATAACAATTATACTCTATCGGATTGTGTCATAATATAATATTGTATATATCATTTAGGAAGAAATCTTAAAACAGATTAAATGTAATTAATGAATATATACCGGTATATATATAAATAATCATCAAAGTTATTAAATTAATTAACATGAATTGAGGATTAATGAGTGTGTTATTTCTTTTAAATTTAAAATACATCTTAACTTAAATAACCTAGTTATATTCTATCAAATATAATTATGCATTAACAAATTGACTAAACTAATATTTGTTTTATTGAAGTTATTTTCCCTCATTGCACGTAATAAAATTGTACAGATTGGAGACCGTCTCTGGAGTTTCGAGTCCGTTCAGTAGTGAGGACGCGTTGTAGTTTGAGGCTTTGTTCCTTAATACCGTGGTTCCCTCAGCCCATTTTCACTATTTGAGAAGTTCTTTCCTATACCATTAACGCCACCTTCGGTGTTGAAACCTTCTCTGAACCGAAGTCTTCTGGGGTTCCTCTCCCCACCAATTTCATAAAGACTGCATAAAAAATACGAATTTCTCACATCGTGTATATGAATGTACGCCCTTTGTTAAAATATTGTTTGTTCTCAATATTTTCTACTTTATTTATTTACTAAATATAGATTTTTAATTTTTTTGGTTGTTTTTTAAATGATTACGTGAAAAATTAAAAGTATAATGGGGGAAGCAGCAGCCATTGTTGTACATATTTAAGGTTAATTTTCTGTCTTAATTATTTTTATATTTTTATCGAAAAGATCCTCTAATATTTGTGACCTCATAAATATTCTTTGAATTGCGATATTTCGAATGCAATAGTCATTGATTTACATAAAAAATGACAATAACTATATGTAGAAAAAGTGAAAACTTGTATCGTTAAATAAACGAGTGTTATTAGATTAAATGTATTGTTGAGATAGTTAAATACATTTATTAGCTTCCTTTGATTAAATTAAATTCTAATTATTTCATTATATTTAATTTCTAGTATACCGTGCATCTATTGGCGGTGATGTCTTGTACAGCTCAGGTGCAATAGTTCTATTTCAGGAATTAAAGATAGATATTAATATAAATTATTTTGTTCCCATAAGCGCGTAAATTAATATAGAAATAATGTAAATTATTTGTAGTTTAAAATGCCATCTACTGTACACTGTTCAGGTAATGAATGTATATTTATGGTCGGATAATTTCTCATTTGATGTTTCAAAGCAAAACAAGTGATCTGTTCCTCAACGGCAAAGACGTTTTGATACATTTTTGGTCTTTGAATGGAACCATCTTCATTTCTCTTGCTCTGTTAGCTCATTTCATTTCCGAACCATCGACACTTTCTCATTTGATATGAATCCCAGATTCGATTTTAATCCCTTAACACCTATTGGCTGATCGATTCGGGCCAACCAATGAACCACGAGAGTTTGGACAAAACTCAATCCATATTATTTATGAGAAAAACTCATTTAAATGAGAGCAAAGATTTTCGAAAGTGGAATAATTTTCATATTTTAAAGTAAATTCTCGATTCAGCTTTCAAATTTATAATCAACACAGGCACATGTTCTTTCAACTACTTGCTTAGAAATGTAATTTAGCCCATTTTTACATTAACTACCATTGGATATATAAAGATACAACGTAGGCCACACTTAAACTAAAGTTGATTTAGTATTAAGTGGTCTTGGTACTACACCGACGTTATATTACAGGTGTTTTATTATATTTCAGTAACGCTTTCGACACAGTTTATCGCCCTTATCTCCTTATTTCCTTTTACTTCAAGAACGGAAAACAATATGTATTTGTAAATGACTCCATGTCTGATACCTTACCTTGTAAGGTCGGTGCTCTCAAGCCAGGAAGGATAGCAATGTTTTCTTATTTGCCGATTAAACTACCACAGCTGAACGAGGTCTTGACTTTGACCTTGCCCCTGTATTCGTTGACCTGCTACTTCAGATATATTTATCTCTACTACAATACAAAGATGGATGCACCTCTCCTATATTTGAAACATGTGGAAATTGAAAAAGTTTGTTCTTTTAAGTCCTTAGGGCTTAGGGTTTCATTTAGATGAGAAACTGAATTACAGTTTCACTCAATGATGATCGATTCGACTTTGACATTCTACTTCATATTAGTTCATTCGGACTCCTTTTACTGGAAGAAAAGTAATTAGAATGAACTTCTTTCTGCTCGTGGAGGGCTACGTGACAAAATTAGTTCGAATTTGTTTTCTGATTTGAATAAAAGGAATTTTGTTGTATCGATATACAAAAGAATAAATATTCTAAAGCTCCATGACCATAAAGTAAAATTATGGAGTTTCTATATAAAGTTTGACATGAAAATTATGCTCCATTTATGCACTATATTCGTGATCATCACTATTACATCAAAAATCTACACGAATATTTAACCCTATGTCCATTAGTAAAATCAGTTCAAATAAATTTCTTATATAAGGAACCTGTGAATAGAATAATCTTAATGGTGAATAAATAATTCGCTTAACTCTAAATTAACCTATATAATCGAGTATACTTGATTGTTATTGAGGACCAAGTTGTGCATTCTTGAATTTTGGTTCTTGATTTGCCAGAAGAGATTTTACGTTAGATATTATTTTTAATTAATCAATTGATTTCATGCATTTAAATATATGTTTGTATCAATATTTTTTGTCAATAAAGAGTTTCTTTATTTGTCATATGGAATTAAAATTATATACCAAAGAGAATAGATATAAAGAGTATCAACTCCAGCCCATTTTGTCATACGTCTTTTTTCAGAA